>OVAQ01002919.1:1131-11195 GCA_900406345.1 Erysimum cheiri | reverse complement strand
AATGTTGTGGAACATCCAATTCCATCTCCTCTCTAGACACACAACCGTACAAAACAATTTGCTTATCCTCAAGAGCAATATCATCAGCAAGACAGCACTGCGCTTTCCTAGCATCGTTAAACTCTTCTGATGCATCTTCAAAAGCTTCCTCCACCGGCTTCATAGTGAAGGGATCTTCAGTGCCTACCATTCCGGGAAAATTTGGCTTTGCACTGCAATATGGAACCAGCTTCATGTCCCTGAACGAATCAAGCATTATTTCTTCCACAAACACTGTATTTGTAGGAGATTTTGACTCTTTGCTACAATCTAGTAAAGGATCAGTGGGAATAAAATCCAAGGCTTCAGAAACAGAATAGCTATCATCCCAAGCTTCAGGTTTGACATTAAAGAATACAGGCAAATCAACATTTCCCACAGATTGAGAGGAAGTAGAAGTAACACACTTTGCTTTACGCTCTTGCTTTTTCTTTCTTCGCTTGGAGAATTTAGTATTCCAACTGCTAAGAGGCTCCTCAATATCACATCCTTCATCTTGAGTCAAGTACTCTTTTTTAACTTGAACGTTTGAAGCTGTCTCAGTATCTCTGGGGTTTCTAAGTTTCCTCTTCTTTTCTCTGCATTGTTTCCGAAACTTCTCCAGTGTTATCATGCTAAAATCTTCTGGATCAGTTTTGATATTCACCTCAGCACCAAACAGACATGGACCTTGTGTAATATCAGAAACATTGTCCAAATCCCTGACAACTCTTGGGATTGACTCATCATCTTGACTGTGTTCCTGATTGTATACATCCACCAACTGTCTAAATTTGAGCTTTGGTTTCCTTCTTGCACCCATATTCATCACTACTTCGATTGATCCGCCTTTAATGACTCGGATATGATGCATATGGGAGTTCAACTGGGTGCGAATCCTTAACTCCACCATTGCAACTAACAGATAAATTAGTTCCTAGCAACTGATAAATCCCGAAAAACTCCAAAATCGAGCTCCTGAATTGGAACAAAGAAAGGAATTGCCGGTAAAGATACTGCTAACAACAATAAACCTAGGAGAATATGTATGAATTTTGTGGCAATCAACAATGTCCAGAATCCTAAATTTCATTAATTCAAGCGGAGAAACGAACATCAATTAGCTACTAACATAAAAAAAAGCTGGCCATAAAATTCACAGAGGATGCAGCGAATAAGTTACACAATAACTTAAAATTGAAACCCAAACTTTTTTTAATGGAAAATCAATTGCAGAAATTGAACCCCCGAAACATCTAATTTATAAGTTATAAAGGAAATGCAATTTCAAAATTAAATTCACACATTAGCTGCGAAAACCCCAATTCGTTAATATCGTAGCTGCATCAATTAGTGATAGGAAGAAGAACAGATCCTGGTTAAAAAGAAAATATGAATGCATTAAAGAGAAACTGAATCTAGACAGCGAAATATGAAGATTGAGTTTACCTTTAAATCTCAATCGAACGCTTTAATTTAGATTGCGAAGGAAATGAAAGCCGAATCCTGGGCTCCAAACTCGTGGATCTAGGGTTTACTGGAGATAGAGAGAGAGTAACTTAATAACAAGACGAAGAAGAAGAAGAGAGAGGGGTCTGTGTAAGAAGGGAAGAGAGAGGACTACTTCATCGAGCCGTCAAGTCTCGCGGGAAACACTTGGCGGGAAGTCTGACGTTACATTTGTTCCCCTCTTTTTTCGTAAATGGATCTTCAAACCTCAAGCCCAGTAATTCTTAATGGGCCAACGGAATAAAAGGTCAAGGGTAAATGTGTAAATTCGATGAGCTAGGACATAGCGGCGTGTCGTATAGATAAGAAGGGAATCAGCTTTGAGATATCCTTTTAGGAGAAGTAACCAAAGAAAATTTTCGAAACCCTAAAACTCCATTAGACTTCGACCTTAAAAGCCTGCTAATTTCCGCCATGACAAAGAAGAGGAAGCTCGAAACTCAATCTAGCGAGGCGGCAGAACCGTCTCAGAAGCAGAAGCAGACGACGGAGGATCAGCAGCAGCTCGAAATTAAGAATCAAGCAGACGCCGAAGAAGTTGAATACGAGGAAGTAGAGGAAGAGCACGAAGAAGAAGTAGAAGATGATGACGAAGAAGACGATGCTGAGGAGGATGAGAATCAGACGGCTAATAATCGCACGGAGGCCGCGGCGACGTCTGGATCTGGGAATCAAGGAGAAGGAGATGATGCCGATGACGATGAGCCGATTCAAGATCTGTTGGAACCATTTTCGAAAGAACAGCTTTTGGGTCTTCTTAAAGAAGCGGCGGGGAAGCATCTTGATGTAGCCAATCGAATCCGGGAAGTAGCTGATGAGGATCCTGTTCATCGGAAGATCTTTGTCCACGGTCTTGGGTGGGACACCAAAACCGAGACTCTTGTCGAAGCTTTTAAGCAGTACGGAGAGATTGAAGACTGCAAGGCTGTTTTTGATAAGATCTCAGGGAAATCGAAAGGGTATGGGTTTATTCTCTACAAGTCTCGGTCAGGTGCTCGCAACGCACTTAAGCAGCCTCAGAAGAAGATTGGTAGTCGTATGACGGCGTGTCAGTTGGCTTCTAAGGGACCTGTCTTTGGTGGAGCTCCTATCGCTGCTGCAGCTGTCTCAGCTCAACCTGCTCAGCATTCGAACTCGGAGCACACGCAGAAGAAGATTTATGTTAGTAATGTTGGAGCAGAGCTTGATCCACAGAAGTTGCTAGCGTTTTTCTCAAAGTTCGGAGAGATTGAAGAAGGTCCTTTGGGTCTTGATAAGTATACTGGGAGACCTAAAGGATTTTGCCTCTTTGTTTATAAGTCGGCTGAAAGCGCCAAGAGGGCTTTGGAGGAGCCACACAAGACCTTTGAAGGCCACGTCTTGCATTGCCAGAAAGCCATCGATGGTCCCAAACCAGGAAAGCAGCAGCATCACCATAACCCACACAGCCACAGCAATCCCCGGTTCCAAAGAAATGATAACAATGGTTACGGTGCGCCTGGAGGTCATGGACATCTCATGGCTGGTAACCAAGTTGGGATGGGTGGTCCAGCGGCGCAGGTGCTAAACCCGGCCATTGGACAGGCCTTGACAGCTTTGCTGGCATCTCAGGGAGCTGGTTTGGCTTATAATCCGGCGATTGGACAGGCTTTGTTGGGTTCCTTGGGGACAGCTACAGGTGTAAACCCAGGAAATGGAGCTGGAATGCCAACTGGTTATGGTACTCAAGCTATGGCACCGGGGACACTTCCTGGGTACGGTACACAACCTGGGTTGCAAGGTGGCTATCAGACTCCGCAACCTGGTCAAGGTGGTACAGGCAGAGGGCAACATAGTGTAGGGCCATATGGTGCTAATCCTTACATGGGCCACTAGATGTATATCCACTCAGGTAGAGCAATGAGTTTCCCCTCTTTACTTGTTTCATTGTCTTTCTTTTATTTTATCTGCAACTGACTTACTAATGTCTAAAGACAAGAACTTTCCGTGTCCTTGACCCGCATGGTTTTGGTTTGCATCGGAGTTTTGGGGGGGTTTTGCAATGGTTGTTGGGTCTCTTATTTTCTTAAATTCATTGTGCAGATATCCGAAATCAGTGTTTTAAAATTGGCCTGGTGATTCTTCGGAAGTTTATAAGGAGCTGATGCAAAATGAAGTCTTTATGAAATGTTAACTCTTTGGTCGCTCCTAAGGCCAGACTCATAAAAACCTTTCAAGGAGTTTTAGTTTTCATCTACTTGTTTTTTTACCCCAAACTCTCTTTATGATATTCCTAAAAACCATTGTACTACTATTTTCAGAGTTTATGTCTCTATTTTTCAGTTTTCCGAACATCCCCCTAGATCTTTTCATCTGTAAAACTAAAAACTCAACTACGCTCCTTTGGGTCCTTGCTTATCGAATTCTAGTTTTCTAAATATTTTCAAATAGTTTTATTTGATCCCTCTGTTTCATGATTTCATGGATTTTGTCTGTATTATTAACCTGGCTTTTTGTACTATCCTGATTTTATGTTTGTTTGATCCTCATTCCTTTTGCAGGTAATGTGACTGCCGGTTGTACAGCCAGATTATATACCCCCCTTACTCATAACGAAATTTATTTAGCAAACATATACTAATCTCAATTCAACTGGTTTCTAAAATGGCTCAAAACTTAGAATTTTAAAACCCAGCAAGGCTTTTTGGTTTTTCTAGTTTCAAAAGTTTTTACAGCGACTGTTTCAAGTTAGCGCTTTTTTCCAAACGTATTTTCCATAAAACCAAGTTGTAGGCAACTTGAAAGAGTCAAACTTGGCAGGAAGTGGTGCAAGCTTCCCAACGACACAGCTGAGGCATGATCTGTCGGGGAGTAGAACACAACAGTGTTTCTCGACAACATGTGAGTTGTTGGTTTCTTGCAGTCAAGTCTTTGGATCTCCACAACGTGCTTCCAGTTAAAAGGTAAGTTAAAAAGTGTTAAAAAACAGTATCTTCTTTGGCTAGCCACAACGTACTTCCAGTTGAAGGGTAAGTAATCAAAAGTGTTAAAAGAATATCTCTCAGCGCTGGTCTCTTGCCTATATGTGTTCTTATTTTATTGGACCTATCCCCCCTTTGAAGTGTTAAAAGTTTGGTGTTGGTCTAGAAAGCATGTACCTTCAGGTCCTTGTCCACAAGCTTCAGGGATTAACATAAGAAAGTCACAGGAGTATTAGGTGATAGATTGTTTCTCTTGATGGTTTAGAGGAGTTTATAGAGGCGTGAATGCATATTGGTGATGATCACTTTGATGGTCAAATCTTTTTTGGAAAAGTGCAGTTTCAAAGATTAGGTATGATGAAGAAGAGAAGCAGAGGCTGAAGGGGAAGTGGGAAGTACGTAGTAGAGTTTTGTGTTTTCGATCTCAAGTCACAATCTCGCAATTGTTATGCCAAGTTTCCAGAAAAAGGTCGTTCATTCATGAAGCTAATCCAAGTGCAATATTCTCCAAACCATTCAATGTTTTTAAAACCTGATCTGAGATTAAAAAGAGAGTATAATTAAAGGTTTCAAGTTTGCCAAAAAGGCAATCAGAAATTTGTTACCGGCTTGATTTCCTTATGGCTTGAACCATGGTACGACTTTGTTTCCTACAAAAAAATTGTAAAATACGATTGCAGATTAATTTACAGTAATAACTATTGCCATTTTAAATAAAACTACAATGATGAAGATTACATGTATGGTTAAGTCATTACAAGAAGTTTGATAACCAATGTATTCCCAAGATTGGACATTTTGAACATATTTTTAGATTACGGAAAGACTAATCGAACCTTGCAATGTATCTAGATGAAGCTAATTGATTGAAAGGGTCTCCGAGCACATGTGGTGATATCCACCTTCATTAAAGTAATCACTAATCACAATTTTTAAACAAATCTCTCTTTCGTACTTGATCGAAAATTTTTAGAGACCATTTTTGGGTAACTAAAAAAGAAACGCATTGAAAATTCCACAAGAGGTTTGGGGGCATTGCCACAGTATCGAGTGTCACTTTCTCAATCAAAAGGTTTTCTCTCTCTTCTCCTTTTTCTCTCCTGCGCGAAACAAAACGAGAAATAAGAAGAGAGAGAGACAGAGATACACACACAGAGTTTAGGTTTGCTATGTAAATCTCTCTCTCTGCACTTATCATAGTCTCGTTTCTCTTTCGAGAAAGAAAAACCCAAAGCTGCGTTGTTTTAGATCTGGTCCTTTTTAAGCTCCAATTCGTTACCTTCTTCTCAAAGATTGTTGCTTTCTTGCTTACTTTTGATTTTTCTTCTTCTTCGAAAATTCTCTTCATCGCAAGCGTTTGATTCTCCCTGTGTTGCGATTTCCATGTTTAGTAACTGCATTTGATAGCCTTCGATGCTGCATGCAATTCCCAAGACTCTCTCAGATTGCTACAACTCGGTGATTTCTCGACCATTTCCTTCCGATTTGATATCTTGGTTTTCTTGTTTTCGTCTCTCTGCTGCATGTTTGGCGACTCGACCTTAGAAAAAAGCTTACTTTCGCCTCGGATTTAGGCTTGATTTGATGAATTCATCTTCGGGGTGTAGAATATTTCTGGGTTGTTCTTGAGATTAGGGTTTCTGATTTGTGAGCTCAGAATTCTTGTTATCCATCTTTGTTTTTTCTTTTTTCTCTACAAAGCTTATGGATTCTCAGAGGGGTATTGTTGAAGAAGCTAAATCTCAGTCCTTGAATAGGCAAGGCTCTCTTTACAGCTTAACACTTGATGAGGTTCAAAATCACTTGGGGAGTTCTGGTAAAGCATTGGGAAGCATGAACCTTGATGAACTACTTAAGAGTGTCTGTTCTGTTGAAGCTAATCAGCCATCGTCCATGGCTATGAATGGTGCCGCAGCAGCTCAGGAGGGTCTTTCTCGCCAGGGTAGTTTGACTTTGCCACGGGATCTCAGCAAAAAGACTGTTGATGAGGTCTGGAAAGACATTCAGCAGAACAAGAATGGAGGTAGTGCTCATGAGAGGAGAGATAAGCAGCCTACACTTGGCGAAATGACGCTTGAGGACTTGTTGTTGAAAGCAGGAGTGGTGACTGAGACAATCCCTGGTTCTAACCATGATGGTGGTGGTGGTGGTAGTGCTGGTTCAGGTGCTGGTTTAGGGCAAAACGTTTCTCAGGTTGGCCCATGGGTTCAGTATCATCAGCTCCCATCAATGCCACAGCCTCAAGCATTTATGCCGTATCCAGTTGCAGAGATGCAAGCAATGGTGTCTCAGTCTTCTTTGATGGGTGGTTTGTCAGATACACAAACTCCAGGAAGGAAGAGGGTAGCTTCAGGAGAAGTTGTAGAGAAGACTGTAGAGAGGAGACAGAAGAGAATGATAAAGAACAGAGAGTCCGCTGCTCGTTCCCGAGCTAGGAAACAGGTGAGAAACAACTTCTGTAATTGCAAATTTGTTGTTGTTTGTTATTCATTCGTCTTCTCGAGTCATGCTCCTTCTTTTTTCTCAATGGGTTCCAACGTTGATTTTAATGAGCAGGCTTACACTCATGAGCTAGAGATCAAAGTTTCACGGTTAGAAGAAGAAAATGAAAGACTCAGGAGGCAAAAGGTAATGCATTGGACGGTTTTCGCCCTTCAAATTACACATGCATTGATTGAATTTTTGATTGCTATACATTTGTAAGGGGTGAATTTAATTAGTCTGGACTCGTGTTAGAGGGAACGATAGATGATGGAAGATGTAGGGAAGTATAAAATAGGGAACAAGCATAGTAGACAATAGATGATGGAAAATGTAACCATGAACAAGAGAAATAATGAGGAATAGGTTTAGACCAAACCTCTAAAAGGTTAAGTCTTTGTTGTTTCATTGCTTCTTGTAAGGATTGTTTGGCTCATTAGGAAGAACATATAAGAGACATAGTCTTCCTTTACTCGAGACAGAGTTGGATTTGCTGGTTTATATTCGCCTTGAACTTCATGTTCTTCGATTTTGTCTGCGTCTGTCTGTGGCCAAAGCTAATCCTTACATTACTTTGCAGGAGGTGGAGAAGATCCTCCCAACTGCACCACCGCCTGATCCCAAGCGGCAGCTCCGACGAACAAGCTCAGCTCCTTTCTGATCTTAAAACTCTTTTTCTTTTTGCCTTTTGTGTCGGTTCGCTTATAAAGAAAAAGAGAGGAATACGACAGCTTTGTTTCTTTGTACATTCCCTAGACTTTCTTGACTTGGAGCAATTCTGTTAACTTTCTTTAAAACATTGTCTTGAGTTCTTTTAGTAGCAGCAGCAATCGTTTTCATGAGTTTGGTTCATAGTCAGAGGTTGAAACAGAAGAAAACTTGAGTTTATAGCATTTGAAAACAAAACGTAGAGAGTTATAGACAAAGTCTGTAAATGGATCATCTTCTTGTGAAAAAATGTTTAAATCTGCTAAGCCATCTTCTTGGGGGCCAGCTTTGTTTACAAGTGTAGACATTTATTTCAAATTCATCTCAAGAACTTGTTTGCTATATGTTCTGCAATAGCCAAGCTTGAAGTTAAACCAGGTGATTCGATGCCAAAGAGATTAACAAGACCAGGAACTCCATGAGTCTCCTCTCCCTGTATTAAGAACACACGATAAACTTGAGATAACAAAACTGAAGAGGCCATAGAAACTAATGTTTGTGTTCTTTTTAAAACAACAGATTACCTGTATAACAAAATCTGTGGGAGGCTGTTTTGGTCCTGAAAGCTTAGGACGGATGCCTGAATAACCGGGTTCCAATGATCCATGTTTGAGATCCGGATAATACTTTCTGATCTCGGGGTAGAATTTCTCCGCTCGTTGTGGGTTTACACGATAATCGAATCTGAACTCAAACGACATGAAGATCTTGAGTAAACTTCAAAATGGACAAGAGAGAAAGTAGAGTTTCAAGAACAGATGCAAGTATTTACTTGTTGAGGAAGCTTGATTTATCGTCTGTGCATTCAATCCATTCTACATCGGGTCCAAACTTGACAAGTCCGTTCAAATCTAAAGTGACATGGACACCGAGACCTCCTTCCTCAGGTATAGGATACACAAGTTTATTGAAAGGCGGAGACTTTGTGCCCGATAGCGTAAAGTAGCATCCACGAGCATAGTGAGACGAAGGAACAAATCGATGATCTAAGCCATGGAATCTCTTTGCTAGAGCTTGAGCGCCTAATCCCGCAGAGTTAACAACAAGATTAGCGATAAGCTCAAGCTGTGCCTCTGCCTCACACAGTCCGGTATCAGCAACAAACAAATGCATCTTCTTATCTTCAACACGACCATTTAAAACAACCGTGTTGTACGAGAAAGTTGCGTGATTGTTCTCTGCTTCTCCCTGTAAGTAGTCTCGGGTTGTTGTTACCCCTGTAAACCATGAAATCAAAACTCCTTTCCTAAAGAAAAGAAGAACGAAGATCCTATAGAGAGCTGAGAGAAGTTTATTTCTATACCACTAAAGATAGCATGAAGGAATGTGTATCAAGAATCCCAGATTCAGGAGATAGCAATGCTTTAACACATCGAAGCTGTGGCTCCATTCTCATTGCTTCAAAACCATCCAACATCCTTAGACCCGAGACTCCATTCTGAGTTCCAAGGTGCATCAATAGATCCAGCTTGGGTATCTCAGAGGATCCCGTAGCAACGATAATCTTACCAATCTTCTTGTGAGGAATTTCATATTCTGAGCAATATCTATACAGCAATTCTCTCCCTCTTATACAAAACTTGGCCTGATCACAATCCAACAAAATTCACTAATGAACATACCCAAAACAACATTTGATTCGACCCTCAATAAGAGAAAGATTGTACCTTTAGAGAATTTGGTGGATAATAGATTCCGGCGTGAATGACCTCACTGTTGCGGGAACTCGTCACGGTGCCGAACGATGAGGCGGCGTCGAGGATCAACACTTCTCTGCCGCGGCGACTAAGCTCACGCGCCACCGCTAAACCCACAACTCCAGCACCTATCACGACGGTGTCAACTCTCTCTTTAGCTATCGTTGTAGCTCCACTGCTTATTCCTCTCACAATTGTTCTACTTGCGTCCCCAACGTTTATGAATTTCCAGGTTGCTTTTAGATTCCCCGTTGAAAATCTTCTACCCATAAAAGTAAACATCTTCGACTTCTTCTTCTTATGNCGACGGTGTCAACTCTCTCTTTAGCTATCGTTGTAGCTCCACCGCTTATTCCTCTCACAATTGTTCTACTTGCGTCCCCAACGTTTATGAATTTCCAGGTTGGTTTTAGATTCCCCGTTGAAAATCTTCTACCCATAAAAGTAAACATCTTCGACTTCTTCTCTTATTAAGTAAANAAGTAAAATCTTTTTAGTCTCCAACAAATTGCAGGAAAAGTTGTCAACGCGATAGCTCAGCACCACATAAATGGGTTTTATTCTTCTCTCTTACTGACATTACAGCCTTTGCATTTTGTAGGCCAAGCTGTATTTGTTTGAAACACTCTAAATTGAGCCGAGTCAATCTATAAACGATGTCGTTTTAGGGTGTGCTTCTTCTTCCTCTTGTAGACTTTCTCCTTCACCAAGC
>OVAQ01002918.1:0-11199 GCA_900406345.1 Erysimum cheiri | reverse complement strand
TTTTGGCGGGAAAAGTAATCCCGTAAACCACAAAAAGTTTAACGCAAAAAAAAATTTTCCGCCAAAATTTTCCCGTAATTGTTTGGCGGGAAAAATAATCTCATAATTTATTCCACCAAAAATTATTGTATTTATTTAATTTTTGAATATAAATATTTTTTAAATAAGATTTAAGTTTATAACATAAGGGCAAAATAGTCTATTTAGTACAAATTATAGAGGGGTAGATCTGAGAGAGGTATTTTTGAAAAGTGATAAAGAAGAGAGGACATTTCTATCAATTTCTCATAAAATAAAACAGAAAAAACTATAAAAAAAATAAAAAAAGTCATAACAATCTTATATTGTTAAAACCATTATACTTTTGCAAGAACTTTCAAATTAACTTTAGTTTCTTGTTTTTTTTTTTCTTATGTTTTTCTCATTTTATGCTTATTTTTTGCCAAATTGGTTGTTTTCCTTTATTTTCTGTAATTTGAACATAATAATATAGTTTCTTGTAACAATGATAATAAAAAGTTTAACAGTGAGATTACCCCATTGGAAAAAATGTCAAGAAAAGCATGAACTTTCAAATTTGGGACGAAAAAAGCAAAAACTTTCGAAATGTTAGTTAAATCATAAAGTTTGGTTAACATTTTGATAAAATAGCTAAATTTTGTTGACTTGATCATTTCAGGTATACTCTTAAGTTTGGAGTTAATATTTCGTTAACAATCTCCGTTAAGTCGAAACGTATATGGACAAGTTATTTACAAATTAAAGTGAGTATGCGGATGTAGTCCTGAAGGTAGAGGTGTGAGTTTGAATTCCCATATTAACGCGGGTTCGATATTCTATACACGTTTTATAACCATAACGTCGCCGACATTCTGAAGAAAACAGTATAGCTCAGTTGGTTTGGAGTGATTGGAAGGATAGAATTTAGTGGAAATACGAAAGATTTTACATATTTCCAGTTATTGGATGCAAGAATTCCATAGAAACACAACAACACTGCGAGGCTGTGAACGCAATCAAGTAATGAGGACCGTTCAGTTTTCCATCTCTTCCCCTTTCCCTTGTTGCGTTAGAGTTTCATAAAGCGGAGTGTTTCGGGTTTCTCTTAGCCAGAGACTCCCCACGCCGCTCAAAACAGACGCAACACCAAGGACGATGAACGACATCATTGCGCTTTCCCTTCCCAACACAACTAGCAGTGGTGCAGCAGACGCTCCTAACACAAACGCCTGACGCAAAAGCGAAATTGCAGTGTTCCTCACGTTTGTTGGGAACAGCTCGATGCAAAAGACACATATGATGTAATAAGCCATCGAGGATGCCATGAACCCGACCCCATCAATTGCAAGTTGTAACCATTTCGCAACAGATAGCGCACAGATCACACGGTGTGGATAGAGAGAACTGCGCAGAGTAGACACGCTATTCCGGCGAGGTATGATGAATTCGAGCTACCAATTTTTAAAACTAACATAACTAAATATAAACTGGTTCAAACTCTGTATTCTTATTCAAGCCATAAATAGGTAAGGCCAGGGTTGGACCTATGAAAAGATAAGGGAGTCACATGATCTCAATAAAAGTTGTATTGTAAATCAAATTTTTTTTTTTTTTTTCTGTTGTGTATTTGATTGAATTTTGTAGAATAATATTGGAAGGAAAATTAACACTTTAATTCCATTAAATTTGTGATCAATTATTCATGTCCCCACTAATTCAAATATTAAGAAACAATTCTCTACAACTAAATCAATCAAGAAACCAAACTCAAAGTATCCCTAAATTGTAGGGATTCATTTCAAGATGTATTGACTGAGACAGTGCTATAACAAGGTCTTGCTGATTGTAACCTTTTCAAAAATCACTGAGCTAGACAAGAACCTGGTTCTAAAGGAACGACTCGTCCACCACCAACTAAAGGTGCAGCTGCAACTCCTCTTTGATTCAACAAGCATCTAAAGTGAGCCAACCTCGTAGTGACCTTGTCTGGATTTTTAGCCAACTTTTCATAAGGTGTCCATAACCGCTCTTTCAAACACAAAAAAATGTATTGTTAAAGCTTTAGCACGTTACCAAACATTATATTATAAACTATTTTGTAAGATTTATAAGTAAACGTTTATGTTTACCCGCAGCTGCGGCAGCACGAGGCCAAATGGTTTGTTCAATGTCGGAAGCATCAATATGTTCACCCCACATGCAAACTTCACCACCAAGTACTAGACTTTGTTGCTTTTTATCTGTTATGTCTTGAAATGGCTCGTTAGCGTAAAAGCCTTGCCAAGGTGCGTCTATATGATCTAAATACCATTTGTCTTGGTTACTCACTATACACCTTAAACCGGACGCGGTCACTCTCTCAACAACTCCTGTACCAAGCCTGATTCACCAAAGTAAAACATTAGTTTAAATTCAACGTTGAGTCACACAATTTGTACTTCTTTGCGACGTATGCAATTACCAGTTGTGAACCACAGTTTTTGGGTTTAATTTGCTTCCAAAATTGTTGAAAGTTTCTTCCCTATAAACAATAGACCAAAATGTAGTAAGACATAGCAAAACATTGATTAGTTTATTTTCATTGTCTAGTGAAATGGTACTTATATTACCAGTTGATGACTTCATATCCATGAGATAAAGCAATTTTTTGCGCCCGCAACACGAAATATTGATAGGCTTCTTGTTCACTCATCCGATGTTTTTTGAGCCTTCATGTTAGAAAGTTGGAGTAACATGAGGACAAAACGTTTTAAAGAACTATACAAGTGCCTAAGTATCATTACCATTGGGATATTTGCGGCGTTATAGACCAACAAGCTGCAATGAAGTACAGGTAATCAAAACCAACACTATAGAGAGGAAATATATATGATAAACAAACAGAGGAGAGTTTCATTACTTGTATTTACTTCGTCACCTCCCAAGTGAACAAATTTAAACTTAAAGATCTTGCTGAAATCTGAATAAAACATTTCCATTAGAAGTTAAGAAACATATTGTTATCCATATATTGTTATCCATATATAAAGAAAGTGTTTTAAAGATCTTTACCAGAAAGAATTCCATCAATGACCTTGAATGTAAAGTCATTGCTCACATCAAGTGGTTCTTGACAATTCTTGGAGGGCCACAAGGCAGGATAACCTTTTCCCCTTTATTTATTTATTATGTAGCAAAGAAAACTATAATAGTTAATTAATATTTTTGGAATTAAGTGTGAAATCTATAAAATAAGTTTTTGTCTACCTAGATTTTATTTTTTCGAAATTCAAATGATTATATTTATATTCATCGAGTTATATTGTTAATATATAGTTTAAAAATGAAATCCCGCGCACTAAATGAAAATATAAAAGATTGATAATGAAGAAAGTTACCATGAGAGAGCATGTCCTGGAACATCAATCTCAGCCAAAACATGGATCCCTCGTCGCTGAGCATAACTATACATATACATACAAAAGTTCATTAAAAAGAGTTATCCTAGCTATGATTTGGATTTGATTTATGGTATTTGCAAGAATCTTAAGAATTAAAATTAGTGATAAAGTGTTTATAAATCAACATACTTGACGATTTCAGCAGCATCTTCGAATGTGTATCGTTGAGAGGAAGAGTAAGCACCGTTCCATAGCTTTGGATAAGAAGGAATCTCTAATGGAAATGATTGTGTATCCACAATGTGCCAATGTAACACATTCTGCACCAAACCAACCCAAGTATATACATGGTACTAGTGATGAGATTCATCAAACCAAACAAAACACATTGAATCAGTTTAAGAGCTTACGAGTTTGGCGTATGTCATTGAATCAATCACGTTCTTTATAACGGGAAGTGGCAAATAATGTCGAGATGTATCTGTGTAGTAACAAACAAATTATCATATCATATAATGTGTTATATAACTAAGTAATTAGAGAAGAAGTTAAATAATCGCTTACCGATCAAAAGGCCACGATAAGAGAATCTAGGCTGGTCAGTGATATTCCATGGAGTCATTAAAATTTCTATTACCTTTTTCTTCAAATTAAAATGGCATAACTGGCTGAATGTCTGCATTTATAGCTTTGTTATTTAATTATTCATTTTTTTAATAACTCGATACTTTATTCATACAAAAAATAACTCGATACTTCTTTGTTAAAATGATAAACCAAGTTGGAAAAAATACTCTCTGTTTCATATCAAATGTTGCTTTAGATTTAAAATTTTGTTTCAAAATAAATATCGTTTTGTATTTTTAACGTCGATGTTTGGTAAAAATTTTAATTTTTAATTTACTTTTTAATGTATTGACTAATAAAAAAAATTGCATAAAATATTAATTAGAGGTAAATTAGAAAATTTAATTATTTTTTAAATATGTGTGAAAAATCTTACATGATACGTATAATAAAACGGAAAGAGTAATAAACACAAACCTGTAGACCGTGCAATGCACCGTAAACGTTCTTTGCCTGCATTGTAACACAAATATCAGATAAGATTTGATTAAACACAAGGGGCCAATTCACTAGTGGAATCACACTATTATATCTTTTTCATAATTGTGTACGTTTTGTCTAGAATAAAAGTATTGGGAAATAATAATTGAGATATAAGCACCTAACGACTAATTTGTGCTTATGCATTCAGCATTTGTATTCTTAGAGAGGAAACAAACAAAAGTAAGACCACACTAATGCCATAATGTTTAATGCAGTTCACGTGGATGACACCATTTCATGTCCCTACCTATGTTACATGGGTCTTATGATGGCGAGAACAAATTTAATATTTTAACATTTGAAAGAAAGAAGTGAAAAGAAAATGATAAAACTTAATAAATTAAATTACATAGAAAACAATATAAATTCTAGAAAATTTTACTTTTTTTTTTTTTTGGGCTAAGAAAATTTTACTTAAGATTAGTTAATTTTCACCTTATGATTTTTGACAAAAACCAAACCAAATAGACCCATACCATACCAAACCAAACAAAAATAATTTTTTATTTATTTGGAGTCTATTTTTTATACCCGAATAGTTCAAAATCCAAAAATTTGAACCAAACTAACACAAAACAAAATTAAGGTGTGTGTGTTTTTTTCATTTAAAAGAAGTATTTTTACGATTAAATTTGATGTCGATCGAACTCAACAAAAAAAACAGAGCAAATGAAAGAAAAACCAAATATTTCAAAGTTAGGTTCTTTTATGGTTATAAAGCTGAATTTACATTTAAATCTGTATGGATATAAGTAGTTAGAGAAAATGACAAAAACTGTGTTGTTTAGGTAGTGAGTGGACCTACTTACCTCAAGTTGTGCATAAGACGCCTTCTCTCGGGATGCAACCACTAATTTGTACGATTCGTCTACTCCATATTCCAACTGCAACACAGGCATCGCACAATTTTAACAACTTTTGTTGGTTTTTAAACACAAAATAATATATATACATAGCAACATATAAATATATATAGCAATATACATATATTTATATATTCTTTCATAAAGAACAAACAATATTGTTTTATTAATCGATCATTTTTTGACATTGATCATCTATGTTTTGGGGTTCCAATTTTTTCAATTCTAAAATTTACTTGAATTAGTAGTTATTATTGTTATTTTATAAAAGTCAATCAATAATGTTCAAACGATCAGATGATTAATCTTAAATAACCAGTTCATCAAAGAATCTCTATCAAAGTCAAAAGAGATAGATATAAGATGAGGCCATGATATAAATTTTAGCATGAACATGTAGATAATATCATCTTTTCTTAATAATATATGGAGTGGTGGACCACCACACAACCAAATAGCAAAGCCAAGCAACCAAAAATATAAAATAAACAAGAAGTTGTATAATCGATACATCTACGCACAAAAATAAAATTCTAAATTCATGGATTCACGGACAATGTTGCGTAGCTTAGAGATCCAATTTGTAAAAGATATTAGTATAAAATAACTCTATAGAAGGATGAAATTCTTTTATCAAGAGTTGACAAAAGAAAATTAGTCATAAGTGAAGACAAAAAACATAAAACAGTTATACCAATTACCAACCAGAATAAAAACAATAAAAATGTTTTCAGCATAATTTCGAAAAAAAGAAAAAGCAAAAAAAATGAGGAACATTTTCCTCCAATACACAAAATAAACGATACTATATATTCATATCAACTCAACATTTTTTTTTAAAATGTCAATTCAACTATTTCTGCTTCTCGTTTTCACATTTTTAACTTTTTACGTATAAAGTTAAATGTTAGTCAAAGCCTTATGCGATTATAAAAATACCCCGAATTATATACAAATATTAGTTTTGGTATGAGTTCTTTCTCAAAACACGATTGAACCATAATCAAATTCAGTGAAAACAACTCAGATTTGCTTTATATATTTTAGAACAAAATTAAAAATTACTAAAAGCACTAAACTTAATAAAGTTTACCAACTTTTTCTATAATTGTTAAATGAGTTTCAAAAACGTTTTATACCAAAATAAACAAAAATTCAATGAACCAAATAGATACTGAACAAAAATTCAATGAACCAAATAGATACTGAACAAAAGGTTAGTGCGCAATGTTCATGTTATGAAATAAATTTCCTAAGCTTAGATAGGGATATACTTTTTTCATTAAAAAAGAAGAAGATATTAGTGGACTAGTGGATAGAAAGTGTTTTAGGAAAAAGAAAAACAATATGCTGCAAGTTTTGTGAAAATGACATATCTAAAGAAAAAAAAAGAGATCCCTTTAATTTATATCCCACAAAAACAAAATGTATTTGTGTTTAATTTTTGTAATAATGAGATGGATTACAACTAATAATGACATTAAACGTAAAACTTTTTTCAAGAATCATCTTCTTGAATTCAAGAACTCGAAGAGATATCATTAAAAAAATTGATAAATGAAACTAACCTCATCCGTGGAGGAGGAGATGATAACGTTGAGTCCCTTAAGAAGAGAAGATCCACCGGAGCCAGAAATATTCCGGTCACCGGAGATGACGTGGCTCAACCTAACAACACCAAGCATTCTCTCAAATCCTTCTTTTAAAATCCCTGAGGTGTCTTTATATTTGCTTTCTTCCATAACAAGTTTGAAATCTCCACTTAGAGTCATTCTCCGGCCACCGTGGCTAACTTCCGCCGGTAACGGCCAAATCCTTAATCTCTCAATGTCGTCAAAGGCGGAGATTACTCCGGCGATGCATAGCATAAACAGTGGCAAAACACCGGCGATCTTTGCTCCTTTACCTCTCATTTTTTCCTCTCAGTAACACAAAAATAGCAAAAAAACGAAAAATAAAGTGAAAATGTTTTTAATCAAAGAAATAATATTTAGCAAAAATGGAGGAGAATCTCTGAATACATAACTTAGAAGTCTCTCTCTCTTTATATATATAGGCAAACATGTACACAGTATCACACGTTCAGAATTAGCTTATTCTTTAATCTTTATAGTAATTAAATATTTTATAGTTATGATGAATTGATAGAGAAGTAATTTTGATGACGAATAGAAAAGTAAATAAATATCACTGAAAAAAGATAAATGTAGAAAGAAAATCCAACTAGTATAATCTTATATGTTATGTGATAACTAAAAATTTGTTTTAAAGTCATTTTTATCCAGTTATAGCTAATAAACTTGTGGTAATTTTAGATTTTATATATATGTAGGAGAAAAGGTGAATAATTGAGAGGCTGTTTTTTTTTTGGTTAGTGATTTTGGTGAGAATTTGGTTAGTAGCAGGTAATATTGATATTGTGGATGTGATTTTCATTGGTTTGGTCACTTGGGGGACTATGTTAGTATATGTTTTATTATAATAATTTGGTTAGTTGCATTTAATCGACAATTATTTGGTGTATATTAAATATAATAATTATTTTATTTAATAGATATATAGTAGATATATAAAAACAAGAATTACATACTATGTTTTTACACTTTATAAATTATGTTAAATTGAAATGTTCAAATCATAGAATTAACAAAAGATTATTTTATTTAATACTAAATATGATGAAAAACATTATTTTTCGTTTTTTATTTACAAATAAAATTAATCATTTTATTTATTATTTTTTTAATCATTAATATTTTCATAAAGATAAATTAATATTTTGGTTAAAAAAAATCTTGGATGAATCTAATTTTGTTTAGATAAATAGAGAAATAAAAATGGAAATAAAATTTTAAAGATCTCCATTAATGTAAAATAATTTTATGTCCTTTTTTAAGTTTAATTATTTTATTTATTTGCTAATGAAAATTTATGTAAACGGTCGTCTAGGCGTTACTAGAGCGCGTTGCCTAAGCGGGGCCTAGGCGAACGCCAAAACCGTTTTTTCGAACACTATATTTAGTAATTATTAAAACTCAAAAATACCCTTTACTCATCGATTTAATCAAGGTATAAATAAACTCTAACCTCTTTTTTTCTTCTCTTTGCTCTTTAAATCGCCATAAAAAAAAAAAACCCTTACCTTGTCGCCGGCGACTTCAACTCAGGAGGGAGCTACGCGACACCGGAGAAAACTCGATGCCGGAGGAAGCTTCGACTTCGACTTCTTCTTCTTCTCGATTTCTTCTTCTTCTTCTTCTCACTCTCCACTTGTCAAATGCTTCCCAAATCTAAACCTCCAAATCTTAGGTAAACTCTAATGATTCTTCTCTTAATTTGCATTGGACAATGTTGCATACTGATTTCAATGAAATTCAACAATTGTATGTTGAATCTATGTTTAATTTAAGGTCGATTCCGAACGTAAACGTGCTACAGCCATGGTGTTGGTTGACTTGGTTCTTTACTTGGTCAAAAACTTGTGTACTTTTGATTATGCTACTTATTTAAGTTAGAACTAACTCAATTTCTTAATCGCTATTTGTTCTTGACTTCTCATTCTCTCTTCCTCTCAAGTCTCCTGCGATTTTAGAGATTAGACAAATTACGAGACTTGATCAATGTTTGATGATTTGGCAATGGCCGTTTCATGACGTAAAAAACCTCTCACGTGTTGTTTTTTTTTTTTTTTGATAAAGAGAACCTCACATGTTATTACACATTGTCTCTTAGCCAAATCACATTTTGGTTCTTTCCGTCGGTCTACACTTTCTTCTTCTTTAACTTCACTCAAGTTGTATTACACTTCACAGGTCTCTTCATAGACGACTAGTATTCTTATTACTTTCTTCATGAAGGCAACAGAGTTTAATCGTTGGTGTTTAGGAAAAATAAGTCTGTCCAGTGCTAATTCAAGGTATTTTCTCACTATTTTTTAAAAAAAATTTATATTTTCTCCTAGGTAAGTTCCAGTTTGCTGTTACAATTTGACAATGAGTTTGTTTTATTTTGTATAGGTTGTTGAGAACTATCGAACAGAACAACACAACTGTCCGGCTCAAGAAACTAATTGGTCTCTTCCTAAATGACTGGTATCATCTCTTTTTCTCCATATTACTTTTTTCCTGAAGTTTAGTCGTTGGCGTTTTGCATCTTTTGGTTCTTATATACAGTATGTTCGTACAAGAATTTGAGCTCACCTTTCTAATACGTCCCTTAGAAAGTACTTCAAAGTCAAGTGTCAAACAATTGATGTTGAATAGGTATAATTTATCATTTTATAGTGTTAACTTAATTTTAAAAATTTTGTATCTAATTGTACTTTTAAATCACAATTCTTTCCTTAAATATATTATACAATTTTTTATATATATTGTATCTTGATTTTTGATACATACTATATACATCTAACTTCTATTTATATTTTTATCTTATATATTTTTGTGATGTGTTTTATTAATTTATTAACTTCTATTTTTGAACTATCTATTTGTATATTTATCCTATTTTTTTATCACATATTTTTGTGTGTTGTATTATATTATTTTTTATTTATATTAAACCGTGTATTGTTAATGAACAAATATTTTCTTTTATTAAAAGATGATAATATAAAAGTATGTGAATTTTTTTTTTAATATTTATTCGTTTAATAAATAAATTGTGTTGGAACTTTTATAAAGTAATATATATATAGTTTAAATTTTGATATCAACCAAAATGATTTAAATGGTAATTTGGTTTGGAATGCACTCACTAAATTCATAAGGTAATGAGTTCGAATCTTTTTAGTAACATTTTTGCACCTATTAAAAATTAATGATGACGTGTATGCTGATGTGTCGCTGATGTGGACACCCTAAATGGAGAGAAGAATCCCTTATTATATAATAGATTTCATACTATTGTATACCAAAATTTATATTTTTGTTTGGAGCTTTCTTACATCCATCTAATTGTTTTTTTTTCAATTCATTGGAAAAAAAACCAGCTAAAAAATCCATTTGATTCATATTACCCGAAAAAATGGTTGATGCATTGATCAATGTTTCATGATTTCTTACCTTGTTGTGTATTGTTTTTTTTTTTTTTAAAGTATGGAAAATAAATATCCAAAATGTCTTTTCAAAGATGTAGATGATCCACATGTGAAGCACATACATAATAGCTACAAAATGTCTATCTTGACAAAAATAAAGACTGCAATGCCGGTTGAGTACGCTAAAGTGAAAGAGGATTCGGTCTTCGCACATGTGTTTGTAATCTGTGAAAAGGGTCTATATTATTTTGCTCGCTTGATACACAACATCATGTGCATGAAATTGCTTACAAACAAAAAAACATGAGCTATGGTTGTGTTTGGAGGGAAGCTACTTCGATTTTGTCTTAAAGAGTTTTATGCAGTAAACTTCTTAACAAAAAGGACAAGATTCACTGACGCAGTCGGAATGCACTAGATCAACAAGCGTTAGATCTAGAATTAAAGAATCAAGTTTGCAAGCGACAAACTTGAAGAAATATGCTCTGGAATCCACCAGAAAGATAAAGCTCGAAAACTCGAAGACTTTGATTAATAAGAATGATAAAGTTGTATCTAAAACATACAAACTANAGGTCTCTATTTATAGAGAAAGCCTAATGCATAAAATAGGAAAATTACTAGAATCCTAATTAGAAAAGGAAAACACTTATAAATAGGAAAATTACTAGAATCCTAATTAGAAAACGAAAACACTTATAAATAGGAAAATTACTAGAATCATAATTAGAAAAGAAAAACACTTATAAAAATGAAAATAAATATGTTAGACGCCTCCTACATCAGTCTCCTCCACCTCCAAAGAACT
>OVAQ01002916.1:0-11203 GCA_900406345.1 Erysimum cheiri | reverse complement strand
GTTGCTAACTTCGAACATCCAACTTTATATAATAAGATTTTTAAAATGTGCATATTAAAAGTTAATTATAACACTTTGATTATTGTCTTGCAAATAGTCATTAAAATATCTATAAGAAATATTTTGCAATATTTCAGTTGTTAAAAAAAAAAAATTTTGCAATAACTATTAGTATATTTATATTCCTAATTTTAAACCAAATATGGGAATAACAAAAAACAATAATAATACCAAAAAAAAACTATATATTGGGCTGGGCCTTGTTAAAGAAATAAAACCAACAACACTCGCTCACCGACCCGGCCGGAGATCCAAATTGCTCTCGCGGTCTCCTCCCAAGTCCCAACCTTCTTCTCAAACGCTACACTCATCCTTGCTTCTCCTGTTCACTGAAAAAAATTAGGGTTTAAGGTTTTTGGTTTTCGTTGTCAATCAGGTTTGCCCCAATCTGCCTCTGTTTGATTGATGGCTCTGATTTTTCCATTTATGTGAGATTTTGTCCCACAATCGGAGGAGTTCTCCCGGCAATGGCGGCGGCCAACGCTCTACCTGAGCTGGCTTCAGGAAACCCTTGCTGCCTCGCGGTATGTATTTCGTCTGAGTATTCGATTTTCACCCATTTATGATGTTTTGTGCTTTTCTTAAAAGAATCTCCTTTTTTTTGGTCAGTGGCAAGGGAAGTACATAGGAATGAAGAAGAGGCGGGATGCTTTTAAAGAAGCTGTGACTCTTCTCCAGAAGGCCATAGCAGATGCTAATACTGAGAAATCCAATCTCGAGAAAAGTAAGTGGATACCGTGATTTTGTTTCTTCTTATTGATACTTAGATATCGATAAGCTATATGTAGATACTTTTAAATTGCTTTGTGATATGGTGTTACTATAGTTCTCGATCTTATTATAGTTCTCTATCTGTGAAATTGGTCTGTGAATTGGTGTTACTTAGTTCTCAATTTGATCGTGATTTTTTAATTTGTCACTGCTTACATGCTATCTAAATCCTACAGAACTTGGGGAGATGGCGGCTGATAGAGACACTAAGGAAGATGATTCAGCGGTAAAAGCATCTTTGGAGAGAGAAATCTCTGATTTGAAGTCTGAGATATTGTCTTTGCAACAAAGATTGGAGCAAAACTTTAAAGCAAAAAGTGAAGAGACTAAGCTTCTTCGGGATCAAGTTTCTAGTAGAGAAAAGGAGATCAATGATAGAGAAAAGGAGATCAATGAACTGAAGGACCTCCTTAAGAAAGAAACACTCAGGGCAGATAATTTTGAAGAAGAGAGGGAGAAAGTTTATAAGGAATTGAACAAGACAAAGGCTCTGGTAATAAAGGATGAGGAGATCAAGCCAGATGTTCCTGAAGTGAGAGAGGAAATAAATCTGGTTAAAAATCTTCTTGCAAGTGAGAGGCAGAAGACAGAGTCAGAGAGGAAGAAAGCAGAATCAGAGAAAAAGAAAGCTGATCAGTATCTTTCCGAGTTGGAGGTGTTAAGAACTACAGCTCATAAGACTAGTTCTGATTTGCTTACTTTGACCTCTAATCTTGAGACTGTAAAAAAGCAGCTTGAGTTTGAAAAACAAAAGACACTGAAAGAGAAAAAACGTGCAGATATGGAGAGTGCAAAAGCTAGGGAACAGATGAAGCTGGCAGATGGTTTGTCTAAGAAGTTTGAAATCGTTAGAGCAAGAAATGAAGAGCTCAAGAAAGAAACGGAATTCCAGATTACTACTAGCAAAGTAAAGTTTGCTGAAAACTCGGCAAAACTGGAAGAGAAGATACGGCTCCTTGAGATGAATAAGAAAACAGCCATGGACTGGAAATCTCGTGCTGATTGTCTGACTCAGCAGTTGCAGGATGCACAACTAATGAATGAAGATTTGAAGAAACAAGTGCATGAGCTTTCACTTTCCCAGAAATCCATCAAGACTCACTCTATTTGTCCTCAGAAAGTCAAAGATCTGGAAAAGGCTGAAATTAAGTTTTTGGAAAAAAATCTGAAGTTTGAGAAAAATTGTGCAAAACACTCCAAGAAAGTGGCTGAATTTGAAAAACTTCGAAGAGAATTTCAGGCCGAAGAGCTAGGTCGGTTGAAACTGGAGTTTGGTAGTCTTACGAATCGCATGAATCTACTGGATGAGTATTTTTCCAGAGACGTTGAAGGTACAGCTGGCCTTAAAAAGGTTTGTTCCTGCCATATATTTCTTACGCCATGCTTCTTCTCATCCTAATTTTGAAATTTTACTTTCTTTGTTACCGCCTTACCAGTTTTCAAACATTAGATTACATGATGGATCTTTGTTGTTGACATGGTTGATAAAAAAGAATCATTTTGTTTATTTCAACCTTCCTGAGAGAATATCCTAGGTTAACGTGTGTAGCTCAAAAGTTTTCAATTTAGCCGAAACAGTCAGTTGAAGTTTTCTGAGCATGAACACTTGGGCTGTACTCTGTTGGAGTTCTTTGAAGCAGTGGCCTCTTATCTTAACATGGATTATTTACAACATAATATCAGTCTTATACTTTGCTGTTTTTGATCATTTTATACCTTATTAGTCTCCTTATGTTCATCTTATTGCTATGCAGGCTACGGGATGCAAGAAACTGCAGACGCTACAATCACAGAAGAACCGTAATGGTGAAAAGCATTCTGACGGAAGATGCAATTTGGTAGCCAGCTCTGGTTGTCAGGAGCACGCTCGCAAGTTGTCTACGCACTTAATTTCTAAATCTGGACGGGGCGTGAGTGAGTCTGTCTCAGGTACTATTTCTCAATTGGAGTCTCCTACTGGAGGCTCTAGAAAATTACAGAGTTCTGGAGTAATTTCCAGCGCAACTTCTTTTTCTGATGGGCAGTTACTGGCCTCACAGGGAAGAGAACAGTTCTCTGTTACTACTTCAGCAGAAATATCAAAAGATAAACCGAATATCCAACCAACAAAATCAAGTATGTTCCAGAAAATCTCCAATACCAGTCATGAGGTAGTTGATGAGAACTCTCGGAAAAGAAAAAGAATGTTGGAGGCTGTTGTGACCCGTAAGCAACTGTCAGCTAATGACAAAAAGCAAAAATTGCAGATTGGAGAGAAGATGGGCACCTTGCAGTCTATGGTTTTAGGAAATGGGTGTAAGCCTTTAGAAAAGGATGAAACGGTGGTCCCTAATATGCAAGGTGGCTCCTCTGCAAATGGCATTACAGTTTCCAAGAAAAGAAGGGTTTCTTGTAAGAAGAAGACAATTATACAGAATTCTCTTGAGTTTAATCAGTCAGGCAAGACTCCAGGTAATATAGCTGGGAAAACTATGTGCCACTCTAATGCTAAAGGACATGACGCGACAACATTATTTCCGGATGACGTTGCTGCTACCGATTACATGAAGTTGCTAGAGTTGGATAACTTGGAAGAAGAAAGATATTACCAGATGGCCAGAGAATCGTTTCTGTCCCCTGATCTTCCTCAGGTAGATTTTTTTTGTGGTGAGATCGTGAATGAGGACAAAAATCCTTCTACGGCTCTTGACTTGGCTGCCAGTAATAGCATGGATTTACGCGAGACCATAATTTCTAGTGAAACTCCTAGTCTCAACACTCAGAATGATTTGGTGACAGTTAAAATGCCACCCATATCGACAATGTTGCATGTTAATATTCTTAAGCACTTTGTTGTGTTTTCAAATATTGAAGACAAGAACAGCATCATCAAAATTTTCCATGCTGCAAACAGTTGTGTTCAGCGATGCCCGTCAGTTACTAGGGAACAGTGGGCAGTGCCAGCGATTCTGTCTTCTTTGAAAATGGAAGAAAACCTTTTGGCCCAGTAAGTTATTTTGCTTTCTGATGCTTTTCAATGCATAGTGGTGATACATGTTTCCTTTTTCAACTCCATCAGTAAACTAGTGTCTAGGCGCTAATATATACCTTTTTCTTTTCAGGGAAAGGGTCTGTGTGTTCCTCTCCTTGCTGCTGCATAACTTCTCTGTGGTTTCCTCGATGAAAATTGGGAACACTCTGAATGTTGATTTTTTCTCCTGCTTGGATTCTTTCTCAAAGCATATATATGGTGGTATGCCCCAAAACCATTTTCCTTTTCTTTTTCTTCTTATAGCTAATTATTTTAATCTTGTTTTGATTTGATGTTTTAATCTATTGAAAATGGAATTTTCTTGTGTAGTTATGGCTGATATTAAAGCTGGAGTTATGCTTTCTGAATTTTCGGAAGAACTCCAAAGTCTCCTTCAGGACCTCCTTTCGGAGCAGAGGGTATTATTTTCTGTTAAATCCTCAGAAATATCTGAATCTGAGTTAAGCATCCCTGTCACCCTGAATGGAGAAAATGTAGCTCTCATCAGCAGAATCGCTCTAATTGATCATTTGGTGGCTGGAAGCGCTATTTTGGCGGCAATATGTACTGCTCTGGATCGTATTGGATTTATCTGCGAATCTTCCTTTGAAATCCTGCACAAGCACAGTCATGAGAAGACCTCAGTGCTACTGACTATTCTTCACGTTTTTGCTTTCATTGCGGGAGAGAAAATGGTGTCCTCTAGTGACCGTGACATATCAATTGCAGTGTTGAAATCCGTTGTCCTGTTTCTAGAGAAGAAACATTTTGGCACTGTGGACAGCAGTTCTCAGTTGCACCCAGGCAAGAACAAGTGTCCTTTCTCAGACAGGTCTTCCTCGCTGGAGGCTATGGCGTCTAAGCTCATGGAAATTCTTCAGGATTTTACTCAGTCTAATACTTTGCATCAAAGCTTGACTGGTTCATTGGGTTCTAGTCATCTAGAGAATACCGAGTTTAGGCCGGCACACAAAGATTTTCAGTGTGTACTGACCATGGATCAAAGTCTTAATCTCTGTGACATTCTGTCATTGGTGGAGCTTATTTCTTGTTACACGGTATGTAGTTACGAATTTTCAAGAGAATTTCCAACCTTGACGCGAGGTTTTGCAAATTTATAGTCTATTGAACCAATTTGATCTTATATCTAATGCAGGCATGGGATTGGACTAGTGCAAACATTGTCGCTCCGCTGCTTAAATTGCTGGGAATGCCATTGCCAACAAACCTCTCTGTTGCAATCGTCTCTCTTCTCGGGCAACTTAGCAGGTAATATTATTAGTTTGTTTCTTTACACGTAGGACCAGTCTGATCTAATAATATCCAAAATCTTCTCTTTTTTTTTTTGGATTTTCCAGTATTGGAGTAGATGCTGGTGGCTATGAAAACGAAGGTATCTCAATCTTGAGGGAGAAACTGTCAGCATTTCTGCAGTGTGAGACGACCCTAAAAGCCGGTTTTGCAGTCCAGATAGCTACTGTGAGCTCCCTCCTGAAGACGATGCAGCTGGATTTCCCAACAGCCTTTCAAGGCAAAACCACCATGCTTACAGGTTCTTGCAACCAAAGCTTATTTGATTCAGTGAATCTAGTGACCAAGTGGTTGTCGTTGTTGAGCGATGAACAACGAGTTTTCACATTTGAGTTTTTACAAACCTCTGTTGTTAGATGATTCCCAGTTCAAAAAGTCATCAAAAAGCAGTAAAATTTTGGATATGTGTCTTACTGTTTGATTCTTCATTGACTGATTCCTATGGTTCTAGGATTGCAGATATGAATGAAGATTGCATTGAGGTTCCAATTTTTTTATTTTTTTTTCCGTATAGTTTTAAAATTGAGGCTTTGTACTTGTGTTGACACTAACTAACTCATGTACGTAGTAGTCTAATTCAGAATCTGCAAATATCTATATTTTATTCAAAAACAAATTAACTTTCAAACAAAGCCAAACCACATCACATCACCATAAGTGAAGATTGTTATGTTACAAAACATAGAATACTCCCTATGACAAAACCCAAATCCATATTATTTCTATATTGTATATTTTTTCTTTATGAAAATTTAGAACCCATTGACCAACGAACTCCATCTCATCAACCAATCTTTGTGGGAACACTTTGTTCATGCCTGAAGAAATTATCAGGATCAAACTCACCCTTGATCTTCACCAACCTCTCGAAATTCCCCTTGTAATACTTAGTCCCCCACTCTCTAGCATCACTCTCTTCCTCGTTCGTCCCCAAATCTAGATCCCTGTAATTCACATACGCCTGTCTCGGGTTCTTCGACACATACTGCTCCATGTAACTATACATTTCCCTAATCCACTTCATATGCTTGGCCTCACTCACTTTCCCATCTTGCCACGTGCTTAGCCACTGAATCTTGAACAATGTCCCGTTCCTGTGAGGGAAAGGTATCTCTGACTCGGAGATCCTCGACATCATTCCTCCGTAAGGGTTCCATATCGTCAACGGTGAATCTTCTTCTAGAAACCTCTTCCACAAGCCTTCTAAGCCTTGTACTGGAATTGGCTCTTTCACAAAGTCTGACTTGGCCTTGAAGTGATTCTTGAACAATGATTTTCCGGCTAGTAAAGCTTCTGGTGCTGCACTGCTTGGAAATCCTGCAATGTACATCACTGATTTGATCCAGCTCATCTCGGTGCAGTCCTTCTTGGTCAGTCCTAACTCAGGGAAACTCTTCTGCATCACCTGTTGGGGTTTAAATTGTAAAATTAAAAACTTTAGTGCTTGAATTGTAAGAACCACAAAGAGTTCAAATTTAGACCCACAAGTTCGAATTTGAACCCAATCATACCTGCAAGAGCCGATTGGAGTCGCCGAGAAACTGAGCTTGGTACGACATCGAGATGGTTCGATTTCCAGGCTTGGTGGTTTTGCTCGCCGGCGAAATAATCACACGAATGAAGAGATCATCGTCAAGCTTATCAGCGACTTGTTGCCATTTGTACAAAACCTTAGTTCCGTCTTGCTCAAGCGTCTTCGTGACTGTGAATACCGTTACGGTAGCCGGAACCGGGACGAGTTTGATCTTCCATGCGAGGATTACGCCGAAGCTTCCGCCGCCACCACCACGTATCGCCCAGAAAACGTCTTCTCCCATCGCCGCACGATCAAGGATCTGGCCGTTAGCGTCGACGATTCTGGCGTCAAGGACATTGTCAGCGCCGAGACCGAACTTTCGCATCATGGAACCGTAAGCTCCACCGACTAAGTGGCCGCCGATGCCAAGGCTCGAGCATAAACCCGCCGGGAAACCATGGGTTTGGCTTTTCTCTTGGATCCTTTTAACCGGGAAACAAAAACCGTATATCGGATCATTAACCAAAGCTCAATCAATTTGGTAAATAAATACCGGTTCTCATAACCAATTAAATCGACGAATAGAAAATGTCTACATGTTACATATATGTTATGATCATCTAAACGTTAAGGANTTAAAAAAAAAAAAAAAAAAAAAAAAAAAAACGTTAAGGAAACAGTAAAGAACTTACGAGAAGATGGAATAATGAATTTTAGTTAAACTCCATTTTATCAATTTAGAGAAGAACTAAGGAATAATTTTAGATGACAAAATTTATGTATGACAAAAACAGTATTGAAAGTTTATTTACCCGAATAACGCCACAACAAAAACTGAAAAGCTATGAAATAAATGTTACCAACTAACTACAAATTTACAATGCTTTGTAACAAAAATAAGGAAAGCTAAGTCATCCTTCAACCGACGTTTTTAGGGAATCCACTAATTAATAAAGTTATAAAAAAACAAAAGTTTCCCCAAATAGCAATAGGCAGCAATAGCAAAGAGAAACGTAGCCGAAAACGACAAAACAATACGTTACTATTTGAAGTCAAAATATTGCGAAGTTCTACCAAACAAACAAGTAATATTATATTTTCTAAAATTTGGTTAGTGAAATTTATGTGAAGCATCTCTGCTTTTTGTTACTAATAAATTTTAAAAAATAATTAGCATGCTTCAGTTTTGTCTTTTATAATCATGCGTAAGCGTTACCTGTAATAAACCTCTCCGATGGTAGCTCCCGCGTGAGCCCACGCGCTGTTACTGTCCAGATCGACATCGACCTGTCTAAGCTTCGACAAATCGACGACCACAAACGGCGTTTCGTTTTCAGCTACGAACGAGAGCCCTTCGTAGTCATGGCCGCCGCTACGTAGCCGCAGATGAAGCTGCAGCTTCTTGGCACACACGACAGCTGCTTGGACATGCGTCTCGTACAACGGCTCGAATATGAACACAGGCTTCGGATTTGACGGCGTCAAGTAACGGAGATTCTGTGCCGATGACTCAAGCTCCTCTTTAAACAAAGTAGCGTTTTGGTCCGGTGAGAAAAACGACGCTGTTATTGGGAACGAGACGTCGGAGTTGTCGACGAGGCACTGCACGAAATCTTGTTGTAGTGTGGTGGAGGAAGACAATGGAACCGAGACTAGTAGTAGCGTTACAAGAAACGCAATCGCGTTTCCCTTAGATATCGCAAACGCCATTTTTAATGTAAATGAGGTTTTTGCTTTTGGTTGTTTGAGGTGTGTGTTTGGGTTTATATAGGAGGTTGATGTTTGTGTGGTGTGGAAGAGGGATGGCTTACACGTAAAGTTGGTGTAAATATTACGTCATTACTAAATTTGCATTATACTTCTAATCTTTAATTAATTTATTACTAATTAATATTGTATCAACTTTCGTTGCTACAATTAATTAGGTCAGTTCATTGCATTGTCCTTTACTCCACTGCTAGAATCTGAATCGTTACATGTAAATTTGATGTGAATATTATATCATTATTACTAGATTGCAATAATATTGTAATGTTTATATCATTACAAAAACTGTATCAGTTGTTAATTCAATAGTTAAAAATTTTGTTTTTATAATAACTTGACTATTCAAAAACCATGCATTACTTTGGATCTATTATCCAACTAATTTAAGCGAATTTTTTCACATAGCCAAATAATTTCGTCGACCACAAGAAAATATGTTTGAACTATTATGACTAATGTATATATATTAACGATACACAAATTTAGTGTGTATATTAAATGATTATTAACTAAAGCTTCTGAAGAAATGAATGTCATTTAAAAGCAAGGAACAATTTGTGCCATTAGGGATTAAACAATGTTAATACTTAATACGCACTAATTTCAACCTTCAAGGATACGGACACGACTTTTCGTTTTTACATCTAAAGATAGCGACATCACTATCTTCGGTAAATGTGGCGTGAAGCCTCAAAACATTCTCTCCTGTCCTTTAAATTGTGACAATCTCCCCTGTTAATCGATTATTTTATTTCAAGGTTTAATTTACTAGCTAATCGTTTATAAAAAAAAAAAAAAAAAAGGTTTACTAGCTAATCTTAAAATCTATACATACATTATAGTATTATACAGTACACTTCATTTGCTCTACAATATTTTGACGAACCAGTTAATAAAAAGAGTAATTGTAACTACAAATTTTTTTATTTTATTTTTTATATTTATAAAACGTAATTGGTGTTAAACTTCGTCCTCCCCATAATCAAAACTACCATTATTTACTCTTTTTTTGCTAAAATTAATACCACCACAGTATTTTGGATTACTGCAGGTTTCGAGGATGTGACATACTCCCTATGTCCCAAAATATAAGAGGTTTGAGATAAAAGCTCAGTTATTAAGAACAACTTTTTGCAAAAAAAAAGCATTAAATAAAGGAACTAAAAGCATAAGAAAAATTTTTTTAAAAAAATAAAAAATAAATAAGAAACCAAAAAGTCACACGTTCGCCTAGACTAATGACCAAATTAAATCCTTTAATTAATTATTGAAATAAAATATATCAAAAAGCTACATAGATATGTGAGAAACTTCTTATATTTTGGAACAGAGAATAAAACCTTAAACTTCTTATATTTTGGGACAGAGGGAGTACTATTTCTTTCGTTTTGGTGAAAGGATTATTGTGAAAAGTGGTGTGATTGATGTTATTCTGAGCTATGTAGCTTAAAAGCAATAAAGTGACGTTGTCTAAAGATTATGCAATTACCTTTGTGACTCAAACTTGCTTCAAAGTCTTAATTTGTATCTCTTAATATAACACACACGCTACACGCACGCGCACACATACACACTGTAACGGACATATAGATCAATAACATTAATAATAACAATAATTGCTTGTATATTTTTCACGATTTATCAAAAAAGTCGATAAAGAGTGGAATTCGCACACACATATAGATTATTGCTTGTACTGTTCATCTTTATTTTTGCTACCATTCGTATTTTATTAAGTCTTTTTTGTTTCAATGCTATATTGACCCTAGTGTAAAATGGAATTGAAAATCAACTAAAAACACGAACAATTTTCCGGTAAAACCTCTATAAATTAATAAAGAAGTGCAGTTCTTTAATCTTTTGTTTTCTACATAATCAACTTGAATGCTAACCATAAAGTCACTTATATTATACAGTAAAACCTCTATAAATTAATACTCTATAAATCAATAACCTCTATAAATTAATACATTTCTCCGGTCCCGAATTGGAACTAGTGTAAATTTCGATACAATTCGATAAAATAATAAGATAATAATTTTTTTAGAAAATTCTATGTAAATATATGGTCCCATTAATACTAAAAATTAATAATTTTATAAATATGTCAAAATATATTTATAGATATATTGTATATGAAAATATTTAGTGAAATATGACTCTTGTGTTGTTTGTTTTTTCTTGAATTTGCATTAATTTTTGTTAAAATTATTTTATAGTATTTTCACTGTATCGAAAACTTTTGATATTATCTATTAGACATGACAATTATTTTCTTACTTATAATTGATACCAGAAAAGTATTGACTATAACAAAAAATTTAATTTTTTAAGTATTTTTTTTAAAAAAAATTACGAAATAAGACAAATCTCTCTATAAATTTAATAATTATTAATTTATTGATAAATTAATACCTCTATAAATTAATAAAAAAAATTTGGTCCCAACGTTATTAATTTATGATAGAGGTTTTACTGTATATGTATATAGTATTTACAAAGAAATACTTTTGACTTCCTTATTGCATGCTTTGGTTTAATATATGAATATGATATGGATCATCTTGGGACTGTTCCCGTTAATTATTAGCACTTGAGGGAAAAATGAGTCGAACATCCACGTTCGTTAATTCAAACAGTCAGTTCCAACTTAGCTATGTTATTATTAGTATGAGTTATGACCAATAATCATACTCATCAAGACCAGTTCTAAGGATGTACTTAGGGGTGTCAAAATGGGTAACTCAACCCAACTCAACTCATATCCA
>OVAQ01002912.1:0-11212 GCA_900406345.1 Erysimum cheiri | reverse complement strand
GAGAACACCCCTAGGTGTTCTACCATTACCAGTGCCCTTATCAAGTTGTTGCGTAACCATGAAAAATTCTCACCGTGAGAACCAGCCTTTTACAACTGCCTTTTTGCTATCTTTTTTACCTTTTTCATATCGCTTTTCACAGAACAAGAAATAGACAAAATAATTAAAGTGAGGTTTTTATAGAAAGAATTAAAATACCAAAACTCTAACTTGATGATGTGTCTTTAGAACTAACATTGCTTAGTGGAGAAGTTGGGCTTTTGCAATCAGTTAATAGTATTTTATTAATAAAATAATTAATTTAGTGAAATTAATGGGCCTTTGATGTTTATGGAAAATAGAGATGATACGTGTGATGATGAAAGGTGTAAATTAAAGAGTCAAATATTCCTTCCGTATTTTCAGGACTTGGGTTTCTCGCTCACATTATTAAACTCTCACATTATTAAACTCTAAAGTCTTAAACATACTTCCATTGATAAAACAAAAGAAAGTATAATGTAATACATCACTAATTATTTACATCAGTTTTTTTTGTTAAAAGTATAATTGTTTATATCAGTTGCCTAGATTTTTAATATGAATTCTGAATGATGATACTGATAGTCTAAAAGTTTCCCTGAAAACATGCATGTGTATGTATCATGTATGATGCTTTGGAAAGTTCAGTTTAGCTAACTCTCAATTATACTAGTATGATACAATGAGTGAGTATTCTTTAAACATAAGCTGAAATTGATGGTAATTATTTCTATATACACAAGGCTGAACAATTATAATTTGTCAAGAAAACAGGAAGTTGCCAGAACAAAAGAGAAAGTAAAAATACGATTATTGAAAATAGATTATATGATAATCAATAGGCTCTCTTGTCTTAACCTAATGTAGCCTTTGCTTTAACTAAAGACTAAAGAGTCTCACTTGCACTAATGCCAAGCTCGTGGTATTATAAATCTCCACTAACGGTCAAAATTTGAACGCAAAAGCAGTGGGTCTTCCCTTAATTTAATTATAAATTATTAAGAGTTAATCTTGCATTATTGGTGATCTTTTGATCATCAAAGCCAGTCTCTAACATTGACGAGTCTTTTTGACTGATGGGGGCCATTTGAAGGCCCAAAGTATTCAATAACGGAGCTTCTGTAGATTTGATTTACCATTTGGTTGACTAGGAGATGTATGCCACTGCGCTCCCGTCTTTGAATCGAACAGATCAAGAGTTTTTGATAAAAACCAACATGTCTAAAACCAAATAACCACGAAACAACGTTTTATTTAAGCATATTCATTGAAAATTAGTTAGTCCTTACCATCCTGCTTTTACCAAACTTGATGACTAACATGTTTGTAAGACCGAATCCAATCCGGTAATGTCGAAGAAAAAATAGCTCAAACGTAGAAACCATAGCTATTGAACTTAGAAAATAGCATGTTCTTTAATTCCTATAAAATTTTCTGCAATAGGGAAAATTTTCTGCAAAAGTGAACTTAAGAAACCATGAAGCAAAGAAAAAGCTAAAAAATTAAAAATACTTGTCTTTCTTTCTTTTCACCAATACTTGCTTCTTAAAATAAGAGAACATTCAATCTACATATAGTATCTTTCTTAATTGTGATGCAATAATTCACAGCAGAAAACTTAAGTTAAAAAGAAACTAACTCTTATGTCTTAACCCTATAGAAAGTATCCACCAAGCAATTCTTCAAGTTCCACACCTCATCCAGTGGCTGGTGATTTGAACCAATTTGGTGATATAATCAAAACAGATAAGTCATAACTCATAACAAAACTTTGTGTTTGAGCCTTTGCACCAACATTTTTAACAGACTTGTCATTTGATCACTATTAAAGATCGTTCATCTTTCTTTATACACAAGAGAAACAAGTTAATTTTCTTATTTTCTTTCAATAGATTGAGGCGGAAGCTCATCTCCCAATCATTCTGAAGGCAGAGGAAGTAAGAGTAGAACCGAGGAACTTCATTCCCGATGATCCACCAGGGAAGTAGGATATACAGTAGTAAGCCAGCGCAATAACCTATTGGATTCACAGAGAACAGATACAAGAGTTTTTATGAGATTACTATATGCTGAGTAATCTTTAAATCAACATGAAGGAACTGTTTTACAGTTTTAAAAGTAAATATTTTGGTGCAGTCCTGATCGATTACGGGTGAGTAATAACAAATCAAAGCTGTTTCTGTCGGAAGAAAGTAAATTTGCAAAACAATAGCTTGGAGTAAATAAAAGATATAAAACAAGCCAAAAAAACAACCGGAGATATTGCATTCACAATTTCTTCATACATACCCTACTTGTATCTAAAACAGCACTAAGAAAATTCTAAATATTTGTTACTAAAATCCATTATGTTTCGAGGCAAGAACTTAGTAAATGGAACTTTCTCACTTCAGGGAAAAACTGTCAGATTTGTGAAAATGGGGAAGAGAAGTTTTTTAACATGTGAGAAACAAAGGATATATGAAACGATAAGAGTCGAGAAGGACAATGAAATTTGGTACCTGTAATGCAGAGAAAATCACAGAGAGAATGTAGCTATGGAGCACCATCGAGACATATATGGTACCAACCATGGTGGCTATGAAACCTAAAGTTAGTGGAAGCCTCTGGAGAAGCCAGCAAACAAGAGATTAAAACTTAAAAGAGAAAAATGTAATGATATACAGCAGGTATAAGAATGTACACAAAACTAGGTCTTGTTATTACCTCTGCTGATGACATGTGAGCGAGTTGATTTTGTGGGCCACGAAGAGCGAAGAATGATCCGATGATAAATCCACATCCAAGGGTAAAACAAATAGCAAATTTCTGTGGCATAAGCACCATGACTGGAAGAAACATGGTGAAGGCAATGAAGATGAAGAAGACACCACTTGCTAGAAGTAAACCGAAATACATCAAGGCTTTTCCTGAAGGCATACTACTTGTTGCAGACTGCAGGTTATCTCTAACTCCTTTCGAAACACTGTCAAATAATTTAGATTCGGGTACAGTAAGTTTCAAAATCAAGATAAAATAGTAACACTTCAAGAAAGGTACGTGTAGCAAAATCAACAAAAAGAGTTAAGAAAACAACAAAGATTCTTGGTAACAAATTACAGGATGATGTAGACTCTTTTCGGTCATTGATCATCTTCTCATTGAAAACCATGTTAGTGAAGAGATGAACATGTTTTTGCATATAAAACTCAGAAAAGCGGACAAAATCTTACAGGTCTATCATAGACCCATGATTCAGGTTAACCAGAACGTAGTCGAACATTAGCTTCAAGTCTGCACAAAGCAACTTCATTCAACAGAAAAGCCTAAGAAGATCTAAGAATCTGTGTATTTGATTAGTGCTTTGATGAGACACTAATCAAAATCATTCACTAACAATAGCTTCAAACCATGAGTTCTAAGAAGTAAATCTGATCAACGAATCTAGCAAGCTTAAATTACACCAATCCAATCCTTAATACTAACCAAAAACCCCTAATTTCTCAGATATAGTGACAATCCATCACAAAAACCCTAAAATGAAGAGAGAGAGAGAGATGGATGGATTACACATTAAAGGTGCCGGAAACAGTGTCGTTGGCAGATCTAACGGCGGATTCGATATCAAAGCCTAAAGTTCCGGTATCTTCCTCAAAATCTCTAGATGCTGCGTAAGAATTCCAATCAGCTAGCAGAGATGTTCCCGATTGCTGCGGCAGCTGCTGCTGATCTCCGCCGCTACTAGTGCCGCTCATCGAAAACCACTCTTTGGCCAATTTCTCCATTCTTTTTTTAGTGAATTTTTCCAGCAAATGTTTCGAGGGAACTCAAACAGTTGAAAACCGACGATCGGTGATTTACGTCGGAGCTAAGATTATAACTGTAAACGTTAAATCGAGGATCAAGGCTCGGTGAAGGAATTGTCGTCTTAAACGGCTGTGTTTGAGTCTGCTTTTTTTTTTTAAGGTAAAAACATTGTAAAATGGAACAATCCTGAAAAAAAAAAAAAAAAAAAAAAAAAAGGTAAACAAGTTGTATCCAAATAATCAAAGTAAAACAACATGGTTGCTGAAAACTTTGTATAAGTCTATATCGATTTTTACTATAAATAATATGCTAGTGAAAATATAAACATTATCTTATGTGATTATTATGAATTGTAAGATCACTAATATAAATTATAACGACTAAATAATAGATGTATTTATAAGATGTGTGAGAACGAATATGTGCATGAATAGATGATGTAATTCAGTAACTAGCAAATCATAATTAGGTTTAAATACTAACTAGCCGATAAAAATCAAGACTGGATTTGCTGGAGAAAGACCCTTTGTCATATAACACCGAGTTGAGAGAAAAAGCTATACCGAAAATGATATCAAAACAAAAGTTCCAGACGCAAAATAAAAAGAAAACAAAAACATAGCCAAGAATCAACCATTAAATTGCGCAAATTTAATCAACTTCCTCCATCTTGCTACCTTCAGCGTCAGCATCATCTTCAAGAGGAGGCATCTCAGCATCAGCTTCAACAGAATCATCTTCATCAATGCTCAATCCAAGCTTCAACATCCTGTGGATTCTGCTTCCAAAAGTGTTGGGCTCATCGAGGCTGAAACCAGATGTGAGAAGGGCAGTCTCAAAGAGGAGAAGCACAAGATCCTTCACAGACTTGTCGTTCTTGTCCGCTTCGGCTCTCTTTCTCAGCTCGTCCATGATCGAATTCTCGGGGTTAATCTCCATTGTCTTCTTACTCGACATGTAACCAGCCATGCTGCTATCCCTCAAAGCTTGAGCTTTCATGATCCTCTCCATGTTTGCGGTCCAGCCATACTCGCCTGTTACAAGACAGCAGGGTGAGTCCACAACACGGTCAGAGACGATAACCTTCTCAACCTTGTCTCCCAAAACGTCCTTGATCACTTTGCAAAGTCCTTCAAACTTCTCCTTGAGCTCTTCTTTCTTCTTCTTCTCATCTTCAGACTCTTCCAGTTTCAAACCTTCTTTGGTTGCAGAGACTAGCTTTTTGCCCTCGAATTCCTTGAGCTGACCAATAGCATACTCATCAATAGCGTCAACCATGTAGAGGACTTCATACCCCTTCTTCTTGAGCTTCTCAAGGAAGGGAGAGTTCTCAACAGCCTTTTTACTCTCACCAGTGATGTAGTAGATATCATTCTGACCTTCCTTCATCCTTGTCACGTAATCCTTGAGACTGGTCAACTCATCACCGCTCTTGGTTGAGTGGTAACGGAGCAATTCAGCAATCTTGGTTCTGTTTTGAGAGTCCTCGTGGATACCAAGCTTCAGGTTCTTAGAGAACGCCTCGTAGAACTTGTTGTAGTCCTCCTTGTTCTCAGCAATCTCAAAGAAGAGCTCAAGGCACTTCTTCACAAGGTTCTTGCGGATGACCTTGAGGATCTTGTTCTGTTGTAGTGTTTCTCTCGAGATGTTGAGAGGGAGATCTTCAGAGTCCACAATACCTTTGACGAATCCGAGGTACTCTGGAATGATATCTTCACAGTTGTCCATGATGAAGACACGACGGACATAGAGCTTGATGTTGTTGGGCTTCTTCTTAGTGTCAAAGAGATCGAAAGGAGCTCTCTTGGGAACAAAGAGGATGGCTTTGAACTCAAGCTGTCCTTCAACAGAGAAATGCTTCACAGCCAGATGCTCCTCCCAATCATTGCTGAGACTCTTGTAAAAAGCAGCGTACTCCTCCTTGTTGATTTCCTCTGGCTTCCTCATCCAAATCGGCTTCTGCTTGTTAACCAAATCCCACTCATGAGAAACCTCCTTAATCTTCTTCTTTTTCTTCTCCTCCTTTTCTTTCTCCTCATCTACTTCCTCAACCCTGCCTTCCTCATCCTTCTTCTCTTCCTCCTCTTCATCATCAGAAATCTCCTTCTCAATAGTCTTCTCAACCCAGAGAGAGATCGGGTAGCTGATGAACTCAGAGTGCTTCTTCACCAAATCCTTAAGCCTTCGCTCCTCAAGGTACTCCAACTGGTCTTCCTTGAGGTAAAGAGTCATCTTGGTACCTCTACCAAGAGCCTCACCAGAGGTGTCTCTGGTAACGGTGAAAGACCCACCAGCCTGAGACTCCCACACGTACTGCTCATCGTCATTGTGTTTGGTTGTAACAACAACCTTATCAGCAACCAAGTAGGCCGAGTAGAAACCAACACCAAACTGTCCAATCATACTAACATCAGCTCCAGCAGCCAATGCCTCCATGAATTCCTTGGTACCAGATCTTGCAATTGTTCCAAGGTTGTTAACCAAATCTGTACAATAGAAAAAACACGAATTAGCCAACACAAATAAAACTCATATTACTAACCAAATACAAATTGCTTTTGACTGGAATAAATTACGTACCAGCCTTGGTCATCCCAATACCACTATCGATAATGGTCAAGGTGTTGTTAGCCTTGTCAGGAATGATATGAATGAAAAGCTCAGGCTGACCATCGAGCTTGCTTTTGTCAGTCAAGGACTCGAATCGAATCTTGTCCAAAGCCTGTTTCAAGAATCACAATCCATAAGTAACAAAATACACATAACATATACGCAATCCAAGACTTGGTAATCTAACAAGATACACCTTAATCCGTAGTATCAACAACACTAAACCTAATCAACAGATTTTAACATAAAAAGGTTCGCTACTTCGATTCTCAAATCGGAAAGAACACTAAACCCTAATAAACCTAATTTTACAGATAGATCCGCTAAATCAATCGGACATGATAAACACAAAGATAAAATAAGATAGAGAGAGAGCGAGAGATCGTACATCGGAGGAGTTACTGATGAGTTCACGGAGGAAGATCTCCTTGTTGGAGTAAAAAGTATTGATGATAAGGGAGAGCAACTGGTTGATCTCTGCTTGGAAAGCAAAAGTCTCAGCGTCCGCCATTATCGCTGATCGGAAAAAACTACGAGCTTAGGGTTTATGAATCAAAATTGAGAGCAAAAGCAAAATTTTCTTGAGAGAGCAGAAAAGTATTGATGCAAGGCTTTAGAGGAGAAGTAAATTGTATATATAGTGGTGTAGGTGCCTCCATAAGGGTTTCTAGATCCTTCGTTTTCCTTTATTTTTTGTGAAACTAGTTATAAAGTTTCTAGATCCTTCTCTAAGTAGGATTTGATTATGCTAATTTGCTAAGTTTAAATATGCAGGTCCACATAATCTGCGTCATTGGTATATCTTTAAATGGAAATAACAAAATACAAAAATTTCATTATGTGTAATTTTATTTCTTTTTTTTTGGGAGCAGGTGTGATTAACTTTTAAATTTTACAATTTTAAATGACTTGTTTTGCACTTTTTTGCTTATAATGAATCCATCATCGAACAGTTTGAACTATTATCAAATGCAAACTCAAATAACTAAAAACAACACACATGTTGAAGATCAAAAGATGGAGGAAGTCGATTAAAAGTTGCACAAAAGAATTGCAACAAAATGTTATTGTTTGATACATTTGTTTAATTATACAAATCTAAAGTCCAAGACTTCATCAACTACTTCTTTACACATAATAAGTTGGATTTTTGATCCAAAAAAAAAAAAGTTGGATTTATGCAAAAACTTGTCAGTCGATCATATAACTACTTAGATTTTGTTGTTTTGACTAGTTTTTTGGGTACAATCTATAATATAAATCCAATGAATTAACATCAAAAGCAAACTCAAAAACCAAAGCACACAGGTTGACAAAAAATTTTGTAATGGGATCAATAATCTTAAAAACTTTACATGTAAGATGTTTACGATGCAAAAGTTGTATCTCTACAAATAGCCCGAGCGAAATAAAAAAAGGGACAAAACCACACAAAAAAGGAATTTTTGCTTCACAAAAAAAGCTCAATAGAAAAAATAAATGAGTTGAGAGATTTTGGAATGTAGCAAACAAAAAACCATAACGAAATAACAACCTTCAACAATACAATGTCTTGCTGCTTTGTTTTTTTCAGGTATCTTCAACCTGAGAGTGGAACACAAAGCTTGGAAATGTAGTAGTGATGTCCCTGCAAGCACACACACAACAAGATCACGACCTCTATTACATATATCGAGAATGAGAAGAAAACAAAACCAAAGAAGCAATTGTATTGTATAGATTCAATCCCGGTTACATAAATATTTCAGGATTTGGAACTCACTTGAGATACTGAAGAGTCATGTTCTTCAGAAGGCTGGGATGTCTAAGAACAAGGCTTCTCCACTCTTCCTTATCGATCCTTCCATCATGCTTTGTGTCTGCTTCCTCAAACGTCTGAACAATCAAAACTCGCAAATTTACTTTCAAAGAAAATATTAGGACGGAGAGGAAAAAACAACCAACTTACCTTATCGATTATATCTTCTATGACAGTATCCTTCAGATTCATTCCGGATTCAGCAAGCGTAGCGACAACCATTTGTTTCACCTACACAAATGAATGACGAAAATGTCGGTGATGATCATAAAGTGCAGCTTTACAGGGTTAAGATCATAAAGTGCAACTTTACAGGGTTATTTATTGAAGCTATGTGAAGATATGGAAGCTTTACCTCTTGCCGTTCGATGAACCCTTGCTGTTTAAGATCATATAGCTGAAATGAAACTGCAAAAACAATACATATATACCATGAATTTAAAACCAGTTTAATGGGGATATTATTATTCCAAGTAATTAGGGACGTACAATGGATTTTGTCATCTATAGGCGCATTTGGGTGAAATACGGAGAGAGCACGGGCAAACTCCTCAAACCCGAGTATTCCATTGTGCTTTGTATCAAACAAATCGAAAACCTAGAAAGCAAATCACATATGCAAGCATTTCTTTTCAGCTTCTCTTGTTAAACATAGGTTGCAAACACTTATAATGAAGAAAGAAACATTACCCGATCTGCAAACAAGCTCTCTTTTTTGTTTGTCTTAAACAAAGCCAACTGAAACTCTTCCTGATACAAAGTTTTTTAACTAGAGATGAGGAATTAGACAGATCATATGACAAAGTTCATAACTAATGAGAAAGATCACAGAAGCTGTACCTTGTTTATTAGCCCATCATCAATCACGGCACTGCTGATTTTCTTAAACAGCTCATAAAGAGCTTCTATTTCACTCACACTAACTGCACCCAAACAAAACTCAATCATCATAACTGAGAAGAAAGATTTTTCATTCCTCTGATGGTAATCATTAGAATAAAAGAAGATTAGAGGAGTCGAGAGCATACAAACTGTGCCCCTGGCAAGCAATTCAGGGTCTCCAATGCCACCAGGTTGTTTATACAAATCAAGATCAAAACACCCTAAAACAGAGGTGCATAAATGCTTGAGACCGTCTACGCACTGCGACATGATATCTTAAGAAAATCAAAACTCTCCATGCCTGCAAATAAAATCAATAAACACAGTGAGAAGTTTTGCAAATTTTCCAAGCCAAAACTCTGTAGAAGAAGCATACAATAAACTACCTTTCAACCATTTCCTAATTAGTCTGAGAAAGGCGGGCACTTTGCGATAATCTGTAAGATGAAAATCACTATAAATCGTTGGCTTCACAGTAAGCATAAGATATTATGTAAACACAACTTGCAGCAAAGTGAAGATAGGATCAGACAAGAATCTTAATAATGATCTAATAATCTCAAGTCAATAAAGGCAACACATTGCTTACAAAACTAGAAAACTAGAGTCATTGTCATAATTATAAGATGATTCCTTATGTCCACATAAAACAGGTAAAGAGAAAGCATATCCTTAACAATAGATATAAAAACTAATGGACAATCTAAAGTAACCAAAGCATTACTAATAATTATGGAAACGAATGGTCTCAAAACAAAAAACAAGCAAAACTAATAATCCAACGGAATCAAAGCCAAATTGGGCAATTGCGAGATTCATAATGAAAATCCGGAATATACGATTGAAGGATGTCGTAATCACTAATCAGCTATATATGATTCCAGGTTTTGAGAAACGGAGGATACAAAAGACCGATCGAGATCCCTAAAAACAGTTTTCGATTCTCGCATGGATGGATTTCGTACATCCAGAGATTTGAAAATTTTGGTTATGTAAGTGAACTCAAAAATCAGTAGATGAATTAGGTTTAGATTTACAAATACGAAAAATATTTACCGATTCGTTGATGTTGATTTGCCTCAATCTCAAGTCGGCTCTGGTGGTTGAAGCTGTGCTACAAAGGTGGAGACGATTTTCTGTAAGCAGAGGAGACACAGTAAATATCTCAAAAAAAAGAACCAATTAGATTGTGTATTTATCTTAACCTAAACATATCTGTACCATGCATAAAAAAAAATAATTTTTTTAATTATATACTAGGAGTAATGTAGTTTTAAAAATAAAAATTATGGTAAGTTTATTTTAATGTTAAAAATATGTTATTGGTTTTAGAATTAATAAATTAATACTAATATTTAATTATAAAAATATTTGAATTAAGAAAATAATTAAAATAAAATATGTAATAAAAATTGTAATCATGCCACGTAAACACTAAAAACTGTCCTCTAATATACAGAAAATCACTAAAATTAATTAATACACAGTTGGCAGTTGTAAAACCGCCAAAGAACGTTTTAAGAATTAAAGAAGAAGCTAAACAACTACGTACTTGCGTGGAGTCACAAATTATGCGCTGTATTCAGTCGGAGATGATGATCTTTGTTACATTCTCGTTCTAGTCTTTGGTTTGGTTTCTTCTTATACTCATCTCGATCGATATAGACCTAATTAAATTTGATTCTTTGATCAAACGAATATTGTCTTCTAGTTTGAGGTATCGTCGTCATAGCACAAATGGAATTTTATTAACTCATAAAGCGTATAATATATGTATGTAATCGAAGCTAAAATATCAATCAAATCGGTGAAAATTATGTAAAGTTTACCTTCAATCGGTTTAAGCCGATTTCAATCGGTTAGTATACATTATTGAACAATGTCTTCTTGATAATTAAAAATAAAAAAATGTCTTTTTGCTAAAAATTATTGAACTGACAAATGTCTTTTNTCTTTTTGATTAAGGGGGGGTTAGTGGGAGATTGATTTGTGTTGAGTTTGTGAATTCTAAAAGACTATAAATTTTTAAAATTTTATGGATTCTAAATGGATTCTATATGAATTCTACATTGAATTTTTATGGATTTATATAAACTTTCATAGACTTATATGGAA
>OVAQ01002911.1:0-11215 GCA_900406345.1 Erysimum cheiri | reverse complement strand
TAAATTTGAAAGTTCATGGTTATTTTGACATTTTTCCCAATTCATTTGTATTATAAAATACTTTATGAAGCTTTATTTTACTTTCCTTAGTAGCTATCCTAAAAAATAAAAATCTGTAATAAATAGAAAAACATATATGTAAATATGCATATAAATTAAAGAGGGGAGTTACACAACTATAAATGCAAAAAGACAAACAAATTTGATAAAAAGTAATGCAAAAGAAATTATAAAGACATGTGTAACAAAGAAAAAAGGAATAAAGACATGTGTAACAAAGGAGGTCATGGCTTGCCAACAAAAATAAATACAATTAAGTGGTTTGGACCAGAGATACCATTACATCACATTAACTAGCCATCTCCTAAATCATTAGGTCGGTTCTCTAGTTTCTGAGTTTCTTCTTCTTTCATTTTCTTTAAAGAAATTCTGGTTTTTTAGTTTTAGAGACTTGCAAATCGGTGATGATGGTCACTTACTCTTTTTGATATTTATAGGAATTAAGAATTTTTTATGATGTCCCAAAACATGGATTGTTATTATCATATTATGGTTAGGCATGTTATTCTCACATGATAAACTGAAGTTTTCTTTGCGATGCATGTTATTATCTATAGGCTAAATAATGTTGGTCCTACTTGTGATTGTGGGATTTATAAGCTATTGTGTCTACAAGTTCATAGTACCACCGCCACCAATTCCATTGCCGGAGAATGTTTCTGAGATATCTCCAAGAATCAAGCTCAATGATGGCAGGCATATAGCCTACAAAGAATTAGGATTTCCAAAGGACAAAGCCAAAAACAAAATCATTATCATCCATGGAAATGGAAATTCTAAAGACGTCGATTTATACACCACACAGGTATAGACGTAAAGATCGAATTAATGGTTTTATTGCAAACTCTTTTATTAAGAACGAAACAGAAGAAAGAGACCACAACTATTATTTTTTGGTCGAATTCTTTTAATAATTAAATAGTTGTTTTTGTGTAAAATGAATAAATATTCGTAACTAGAGTACTCCTCTGGCTTTCAGGAATTGATCGACGAATTCAAAATATACTTTTTGTTCTTCGATAGAGCTGGTTATGGAGAAAGCGATCCAAATCCAAAACGAACGCTGAAAACCGATACATACGATATCGAAGAACTTGCTGACAAATTGCAAATCGGTCCAAAGTTCCACGTTATAGGGATGTCACTTGGAGCTTACCCAATTTACGGTTGCCTCAAATACATTCCTCATAGGTTATCGAATACTTTTTACTTTTGTTTCATCACCATCTTTTAGTTACTAAAAGCGAGGTTATACTACAAGACCAACTTAGATATTTCACTTAACTTTTATAATTTAGTGGTTTGTGTTATTAGACTTATGTGAATTTTCTTATAATAATATCTATAGGCTAAGTGGAGCTTCGTTGGTTGTTCCGTTAGTGAATTTTTGGTGGAGCCGTGTGCCTCAAAACTTATTGAATGCGGCGATGAAGAAATTGCCAATTGGATTTCAATTGACACTTGGAGTCGCACACTACTGTCCATGGTTGTTATATTGGTGGATGACTCAGAAATGGTTCCCAAATAGTCGGAACCCCAAAGACACTATGACCGAGCGAGACTTAGAACTTGCGGAAAAGCATACAAAACACTCTTATATCAAGGTATGTATATATACAAACAAAATTACACAGCCGTGTAGTTTTAAGCTGATTTTATAAATTTGTATCTGAGTATTGATGTAGTTCTAGAGCGCCATTTTTTCTTTATATTTATGAACTTTTTGACCCACTTATTCAACACTCATGAAATGCTATTACTCTAGGAGTCTGCTTTACGACAAGGTGAATATGTGAGCACACAACGAGACATCATCGCGGGTTACGGGAATTGGGAATTTGATCCAACCGAATTAAGGAATCCGTTTTCGGATAGTAACAAAGGGTCGGTTCATATGTGGTGTGCACTCGGAGACAAACAAATTTCGCGCGATGTTTTACTCTATATATGTGATAAGCTGCCGTGGATAAAGCTCCATGAGGTCCCTGATGGTGGACATTATATCATCCATGAGAAGAGGCATTTCGAAGCCATTATCAAAGCCGCTTGTAGTTGAATGAAAAGACCATGACTAGGTTGTGTTTGGAATAGACTGTTTTAATATGTGGTTTTTATGTATGAAAAAATGGTTTAACTATTAAATTGATCTCCTCTTGATAATTTTCCATGTTATCTCTTTTCTTATTGATGACCGAGTAGAGACTTACTTATGTTCTCACATGATGTCCGTGGTCAGTCCAAAATAGTAATGTTTGGGCGTAACCCATGGTCAACAGGCCCAATTGAGTAGTTCTTCTCCTATGGCGTTTATAAAACATTTCTACATTTGGATTTGATTTGATTTGTGATTAAGCCGCTTAGCCATTTTTGGACGAGGGGCAATTTAGTCATTTAAGGAAACCGACAAAGCGGTAAAAGCAAAAAATGTTTTCCCACTGAAGGAGTAAAAGACTAAAAAAACATTTAACAAAAAGAGAAACCCAAATTAATCATTAAAATCAAAACTTGGCATTTTTCTCTCTCGAACTCTCGCCGGAGAGATGCAACGGTTTCTTCTACCTTTACTCTTCCTTCTCCTCCTCGAGCTATCTCCGCCGGTGATTTCTCATTACTCTTCCTCAACCTCTTCTCCTTCTTCTTCCTCCGTCTCTTCCGACGCCTCGGAATGGCGTCCAGCTCGAGCCACGTACTACGCCGCTTCGAATCCTCGTGACGCGGTGGGCGGTGCGTGTGGATATGGAGATCTCGTCAAATCTGGGTACGGTATGGCTACTGTTGGTCTGAGTGAGACTCTGTTTGAGCGTGGTCAGATCTGTGGTGCTTGTTTCGAGCTCAGATGTGTCGACGATCTCCGTTGGTGTATCCCTGGAACTTCAATCCTCGTCACCGCTACGAATTTTTGTGCTCCGAATTACGGATTTGATCCCGACGGTGGTGGTCACTGTAATCCACCGAACAAGCATTTCGTGCTTCCGATCGAAGCGTTTGGCAAGATCGCTATTTGGAAAGCTGGGAACATGCCAGTGCAGTATCGAAGGTGCGTTTCTTTTTCCGCACATTTGTTCCCATTTTTTTTTCGCGTTTGCGGTGGTGGGAACGCGGTTCTGCTTTTTTTTACGATTTAAATTTATAAAAAATTGAGGCGATGGTGCTTTTTTTTTGCTTTATACTAGTGTTTTCCGTCTTCTTCGATATCCGTGTGCTTTATGTGAAGCTGGCCTAGTTTGCCCTAAATGATGTCCCGATTCAGCAATTTACTTTATTGCCCCTTGATCGATCGTTCTCTACTTGAAGTACTTATGCAATAGAATTGGTATTTTTGAATAGGTTCTAGATCCATGGCATATTCTAGTTGATATTAAGAGGATTTGCTCATAGTCTGTTAAAATATCAAATGTTATACAATTGTTTGTATACACATTTTCATCAAACCGATGAGAGGATTGAAACTGACTGTTTTGGTAAAGGTCTAGGCACAAGGTGATAATTGACTAATTAGGTTCATGATACTATGGATCAACGGATCCTTGTTGGTTTGTGAAGTGTTTTGGAACTGAGCCTGTAAATAGTTGCATATTACTTTTAAGTTAAGGCTAACAAAAACCATGTAACTATTGTCGTTGGCTTTACCAAAACAGGATCAACTGCAGAAGGGAAGGGAGCATGCGGTTTACAGTCGATGGTGGAGGCATTTTCATTTCGGTTCTGATCACCAATGTTGCGGGATCTGGTGATATATCTGCTGTGAAGATCAAAGGGTCGAGAACCGGGTGGTTACCAATGGGTCGTAATTGGGGACAAAATTGGCATATCAATGCCGATCTCAAGAACCAAGCTCTCTCATTTGAAGTAACTTCTAGTGACAGGTCAACTGTGACAGCTTACAATGTCTCCCCTAAAAACTGGAATTATGGACAGACCTTCGAAGGGAAACAATTCGAGACCCCGTGAAAACAGACATGGGTTTCTCGAGAAATCTCAGAGATTGTTTTCCCCGGGTCAGAAATTTTTTGATGGCAAATATATCGATCTTGGTCTAAGGTTATCTTTAGGGTTGAAAAGGAAGGAACTTGGGTCAGACTTTTGCATTTCATAGTGTTCGCTCTCTCCCACGCATAGGTACAAAAAATCACCAATGTACTAAGAACAGTGATCACACAAACATCAACATTGTATCTATTTGTTACATTACTAAGGAGCGAAAGCTTCCTTTCATATGCTTAAAGCTAATGATGAGCATTGGGTGTTACAGTTTCCGATCAAAACCATTTGTGTACTGAGTTCTGGTTTTGTAAGAGTAGCCGAAAAATCAGATATATAGATTGAAGGTAAAACCGTGAATAGAATGCAAAAGTGTAGTGTGATATAACAAGAATCAGAATAACTAAAGGTTATAACTTCAAAGTCAAAAGATATTAAACCTATTAGCCAAGAATGTAAGTTCACTTACTTCCAATGTGAAGATCATTCAGGCCGAAAGGACCACCGTGTGTTGTAAAAATTCCTATGAACATCCCACTTCTCTTAAAACTCTACAAGAAAACCCCCAAAAAAGAAAGAAAGAAAAACCAAAAAAACCGTGTCAAGAGATCATAAAGTTTGATGAGATTCGATAAGCAACGCGTTGAGCATGACATGGACAGCGGCATCATAGACCGCAGAGTCATAATGCATTCCGTCAAGTGTACATTGCGGTCCACAGTTCCATGTGAAGGACTGGATATCAAGCAAGATAAGTGGACCGCCCATTTGACGCAAAATCTTACTCTCCCCGAGTGATCTGTCATACTCATGCCACACCGTATCACTCATCTTCTCCTTCTTCTCATCCGTATTCAGCATCCCATTGATCAAAACCGGCATCCCAATCCAGAACAGATGCATAGATCTACCGGTAACCGAACCGCCTCCTTCTTGCTCCTTTGGCGTTAAAGGCACTAGAGACTCCACATGGCTACTCAATTGCTTCAACCGAAAACCGAAATCCGAAGCATTGTTCACATGAAGCATATGCCATAAGCCACTTCCCATAATCACAACATCTGGATACTTATTCATCTTCTTATACGATACGACAAGCTCGTCCAAATCTTTCTCATAAGGAGCCCACACAAAATCAAGCTTCATCCCAATCTCCTTAACCACAATGCTGTAATCACTATGTCTCCTAAACAGATCATCTTTAACGGAATCCATAGCCTTGGAATCCGAACCCAAAACAAGATTCAACAAAGACAAAGCTACAAATCTCGCCTGAGAATCACCAGCAACAACGACCCATGACCCATTCAACAAATCCGAAACATCGAATTTATCCAATTTCTGAAACTCACAACTCAAAACTTTCCTCGATTTCATCCAATCCCAATTCTTCTCGAAATAATCAAGCTTTGAGCCATTATTCCTACGAACAGACTCCGGATTTGGTCTCGGCTTAACATCCCAAACAATCTGATTCACTTCGTTGATACAGGAGATACGATGATCGTAGACAACAACAGACGAAACAGAGGCTACGATGTCGGAAACGGAAGGGAAATAAGGCGTAAGATGAACACAAACCGCAAGGGAAATAAACAAAGCGCCACTAAAGAAGAGCATCTTGTTCCTGCTTAGATGCCAACCCGCCATAGCCATGGGAACGAAGAGGACGAAACAAGCTGCTAATACTCCGAAATGAATCGCTCCAAGCATCTCTCTCGATTCTCCGATTCCGGAATCAAACACATCTGGATTTCATCTACACAAAACCAGTTTCATCCAGATTCGAATTAAAATCTTTTTGTTTTTCTACAATTAAGAAGCTAGGGTTACGGATTTGGTCTGGTGAAGAGAATCCATCAGATTGAAAACAAAATTGAAGGTGAAGATGAAAATTTGGTGTGCTGAGGGAGATTGAAAGGGACAGGACAACCGTAGGTAGGCTTCTTCCTTTAACTTTCCATATTAGTAAGATCTCCCATTAATTTTACGATCTCATCTCAGACATGGTTCGGTCCACTTTAGCCTGAAATAAAAACTGGGGACTATTCTAACGTGCGCGAACCGCTGGGTATCACGTGACCGCTTGTTGATTGATCATAAGTTTCTCGGTCCATGGCCCAAGGGCAAGCCCATGTAGCTTTCAATCCCGTTCAGATAAAAGCTCACCGATCCCTGCAACATACAACAAACTGTAGCACTAGAATGACACTTTCTCCATGTTTGTTATCAATCATACGATTTCATCATTAAATTCTGAAGATCTGTGCTTTCATTATCATAATGGAAATAATAAATCATTTGTAATCTTTTTGACTTCTTTTTTTAGCTTAGATTAGATGTATCTGACTACGAAAGTATTTTTCATTTTGATTTACATATTTATGCCATGATATACACCATGTCTCAAGTTATAGGCCTAATCAGAGCGAGGAATAATCTGTGTTATTAGTTTATAGAGATGTGTGTGAACGTTAGAAAGAAATAATAAGTAAAGAACCAAAAGATGGATTCATGTGAGGGAAATGTGTCAAGAAGGGTATGTACTATATATGTACACATTGTATGTATGTAGATATATATATTAAATATATGTATGCGTATGTGTGTATATATGGTAATACATAGAAAGAGAATATGGAATTTGGAAAAACGAGAGAAAAAGGTTATGACGATGATGAGAAAGGCTGAGAAGTGATTCTCTCGGGTTGGCCCATCAGTACCTTCCAAGGATTTATTCACATGTTTACAACTGCTGGATCCCACATGGGATGATATATCCATCTCAATCTCATATGCTTTTCCGGAACTTTTTTTTTTCTTTCTATATTGATCTAATGATCTGGTGTCATTTGTCGAAATTTAGATAAGTTTTATAATCGCTGATGCCAAATATGAATATTCATACGTACTGATTATAGCTTCGACCAAAATGATACATACTCAAACAAGAGTTTCTTATTTACAAAAAGTCTAGAGCTTCCGGTCAATAGTTTTTCTATTTTGGAACAGATTATTTACTAATTTATTTTGTGTAACTAAAGTTGGCGAGTCTAGCCACTCGATTTTTTGGTTTTGGATTCAAAATCTCCGAAGTTTCAATTTTTTCCCTGAATCACACTATCTTAAATTAACAGCATAATATACTAGTAAATATATTAAAACCAAAAAAATATATATGAATATTGATGGAACGGCCAATAAACTGGAGTTCTTCTTTTTGGTCGAGCCATATAAACTACGATGCGACATGAACCTCAAAAAGTCATATAAATGACTAAATGATATTATAAATTCACTACTATAATTAAATTACATCATTATGATCTATTTTACAAATAAATCTATGTACGCAGGTCGGATGGCAATGTGAAGGAAAACAAAGAATCCGCATGCAAGTGGGTACAAAAGAGACGTACAGTTATTTCAGTTAGAAGTGCCGCCAAAGAACAAAAAGCAAAAATCGAGATTGCAACAGTTTTGGGTTAACCCAAGATTCGATCTCCCTTTTAACCAAAAAAAAAAAAAGAGGAAAGAGATTCGATCTCCCATGCAACCAATAGAATTCTGACACGTGCACATATATTCAAGACCGACCAATCTTGGAGAAGCATGGGATAATCGATGAAGCCACTTGATGAAGAAACACGGTTTACATTTAGGGCGGCAATTTTCGATTAATTATTCCGGTTAAGTACAGAATCGCCTCGTGATCATGTTATTCGTTACATAAAAAAAAAATTAAAAAAACTTAGAGTTAGCACATTTATACGTCAGACAAAGACAATTTTACATATTAAAATTAATTTTTAATAGTATTTCTTATTTTGGGATGAGGACCTTCCCCTTTATTCACTTTTGCCTGTCCTTTTTCACTTCATCTGTCTGTTTTGCTCTATATATATAACATTGCTCTCCAAACCCTCAACGAACACAAAACATATCTCTATTCTCTAATTGCTTCTTCTCCCTCTCGAGTCTCGATTCTCTCTTTCTTGGAACTGATTCAAACAAAATAATTTCAACAATAACTTGAGAGATTATATGGCTCCAGTCTCTTTGCCTCCAGGTTTCAGATTTCATCCAACGGACGAGGAACTAATTACTTACTATCTAAAAAGAAAGATCAACGGTCTAGAAATCGAACTTGAGGTTATCGCTGAAGTTGATCTCTACAAGTGTGAGCCATGGGATTTACCAGGTAATATTAATTTGATCGTCTTCGTTTATGCATGAGTTAAAGGATATGATTTATGATAAACATTACTCGATTATATTTTAGTTTTCAGATTCTCCAAATATCACTTGCATTAAAATCACAATATTTATGATAAGAATTGTTATTTTATGGTTTAAAACCCATAGCAATAAGAGAGGTTGAAGAAAAGAATAAGAATATAACATGGATGAAGAAACCTATATATATATATACTTTAATTTCTACCGGGAAAATACCACATGTACAAGTATACAGTAGTTCTTTATATAACTATTTCTTAACTTAGTTAACATTTCATTTGTTATTATTTCAACCATATCTTTTAATTGTATAACTGTCAATATGAATGCCACGAACTTAATTGAGATATTCTTAAATTTTGATTATCCGATATGTTTTTGATAAATTATGTTGTTTAAAGTAATCACTAATCCAATATAAATTTGATAATAGGCAAGTCCTTGCTTCCAAGCAAAGACCAAGAATGGTACTTCTTTAGCCCACGGGACCGGAAATATCCCAACGGTTCAAGGACAAACCGGGCAACCAAAGGCGGTTATTGGAAGGCCACGGGCAAAGACCGCAGGGTGAGTTGGAGAGACCGAGCTATTGGAACCAAGAAAACATTGGTTTACTACCGTGGGCGTGCGCCACACGGTATTAGAACCGGTTGGGTCATGCACGAATATCGACTCGATGAAACCGAATGTGAGCCTTCTGCCTACGGCATGCAGGTTCGTGGGCTAACTATAAATGATTCGACTAATTATTATTCTTATAATTGTATATATCATTAGAAAAACTCGTCTAAATCTTGTATTTCAGGACGCATATGCACTCTGTCGTGTGTTCAAAAAGATTGTTTTTGAAGCTAAGCCAAGAGATCAGCATCGGTCATATGTCCACACCATGTCGAATGCGAGTGGTTCATCGAATTTTGACACATGTTCGGGTCTCGAAATCAGTTCAACTACTCATCAAGTTCAAAACACATTCCAACCGCGATTTGTCAACGACCGTTTTAACTCCAACGCCATCAGCAACGATGACTGGTCTCAATACTACGGTTCTTCGACTTATAGACCATTCCCTACTCCATATAAGGTATAACCAATATTTCAAAGTTTTCTACATCCATCAACTTATAAGATGTTTTTAATGATGGATTTTCGATATATGTTCATACAGATTAATACAGAGATCGAATGTTCAATGTTACAACACAATATATCTCTACCACCATTACGTGTAGAGAACTCTCCGGTTAGTGATTGCGATTTCTTCACGAGTATGACTCACAACAACGATCATGGCGTTTTGGATGACTTTAGTTTCGCTGCAAGTAACTCCAACCACTATAATAGCGTTGGTGATCAATCAATCCACATTGGCAATTATGACGAACAATTGATAACGTCAAATCATCATATGAACCAGGTATATATATCAGACAATTAATTTAAAGATGCTTTTTTATGTTTTGATATTTATATTTTAGACCTAATATACATTATTTATGCATTTGAAAAGGCTGGTTATATCGAAGAGCAGAAGATCATTTCGAATTTGGATGATACTGACCAAGATCTTGGATTTCATGGTGAGTATGATATATAATTTGGTTTCAAATTCAAGATTGTTTAAGTGCTTTCCTTATCTAACGATAATAACAAATTGTTTAATTTACAGGAAATAATACCAATAACAACATAGATATTGATGATTTTTTCTCGTTTGATATATATAACGATGAAAACGTGAATCGAGTAGAAGACAATGAAGACGTGAATACAAATGAAACCCTTGATTCATCGGGATTCGAGGTGGTTGAAGAAGAAACTAGATTTAACAATCAAATGCTAATCTCGACATATCAAACAACGAAGATTCTATATCACCAAGTCGTACCTTCTCACACGTTGAAAGTTCACGTCAATCCTATCAATCACAATGTGGAAGAAAGAACATTGTTCATTGAAGAGGACAAAGATTCTTGGTTACAAAGAGCTGAGAAGATCACGAAGACAAAACTAACATTTTTTAGTTTGATGGCTCAGCAATACTACAAATGTCTTGCAATTTTTTTCTGATTCTTTTCTTTTTAAATTGTTGATTTATTTAACCCTTTTGGATAAAAGGGCATTTACATATACACATATGTATGTATACTAATATTTACATTTTAACTGTTGTTATTTCTTTCTATTAAAAAATATTTCTAATACGTATAACAACACCACACCGCATTGGAATATTTCCCTTGAGAATGTTATACTTTTCTTTAGTTTGTTATTTCTCTCAAGATTTCACATTACTAGAATTATATGAAGAAGAGATTGTAGAAAGTGGAGGGTAGAGCTATGTTCTGTCTTTAAATCGTTTACCTTATTTCATTATTTGGTGCAACTCTGTTTTGCTGAGCTTTGGGTTCAAACAATTCTCTGTTCAAACATCGTTTATTCAATTGAGACTATACTGTATATCATACACATATTTATCCTGATTTGTTGATTTTTGTAAGTAAACTATCAAAAGTAATATCAAAAGCATCTCGAAACTTTTCAAACTTAGCATTAGAGTCTCCATAGACCAAACCAGGCAATAGCTGATTTATAATGTAACTTCTCATATCCTCTTTCTCCCTTAGAGTCTTTGCCTTCAATATGTCCACCACATTTACGCTCTTTTCCTTCACATCTTGTTCGCTTATATACACTGAGTACCTCCGATGATCCTCAGGAAGATGCCAAGCGTACTGATAATAAGCCGTATATGGATTAAAGATCACCGGAATACAACCGGAGATTAGTGAATCAAATACTGATCTTCTAGTTGCGCTATCTCCAGGCGGCTGCAGACAAAACTCCGAGTCTTGGAACAAATCGAGGACATTCTTCGGATTCTTGCAGCTTCCATTTGTACAATTCAAGAACCGACATTGGTTGGAAGTTGAAG
>OVAQ01002910.1:0-11219 GCA_900406345.1 Erysimum cheiri | reverse complement strand
TTAGAGTTTAAATTTTACAATTAAAACGAAATTAGATATCGATTTGGATTTTATAATTAAAACGAAATTAGAATTTTAATTCTGTTTCCCTTTTTTTTTTAATTTTTTTTAATTCTCTTGTATTAGTAATCTGACATGGTAAAACTATTGGTTATGATATGTTTGGTGAATTTAAAAGTTCACCCCTGGGGTGAACCTAAGTATCGTTCGTTTAAGGTCTAATATATGGTTTTGAGCTATTAGTATAAACAGTCCTTTCAAATTATGACATTTTATTTAGGCCCAAATTGTTTCCACCTCTAGTATTTTTCTTGTTCCGTAAGAGCATCTTTAAAGGGAGAACACTTAAAAGGTTTTAAAATAATAAAAATGTTGAATAGTGGGTTTAACTGTTCTTAAAATTATAAAAACTGTTCTTCCTGAAGAACAGTTTGCAGGATAAGTTACAACTGTTCTACCACTGTTCACCTTGTTTACTATTTTTTTAAGCTTAAAAACACACCCAAAGTTTCCTCTTTAAAAATGGCCTAATAGAAACTCTAGATATTAATTTTTACCAACCAGTACATTTCTCATTTAAATGGTCTTGGTCAGATAATTATTAATTCATGCCGCATTTACAAAAGCCACCATCCAATTTTCAATTTATCCGTTATGTACCGCACCGTTTATTCTGCTGTTCTATTTATTTCGCATCAATCATACTTTTAATGCCTCTAAAATTTCTTTAATAATTCCCTTGCTTTGAATGTTTGGAAGTTTCTGTTTGGTTCCTTCCGCAACTGAATTCTTCTCCTAGTATATTATCAACATAGTCTTCTTTTTTAAGGATACTTTGTCTACATATTCAGGATGTTCTTATTATTGTTCGTTTAAATATGCTCTCTCCATCAAACGGTTTGGGTTTTCTTTATCTTCAAGTGGGCGATTGTCGTTTATACATGATGCAAATAGTGAATCATGTCACTGTACTTGCGGTGTGTCATAGGATTCGTTTTAAGAAGTGTAATATGGATGTTAGTCAAGAGTTGTTAATATTATATTACATTGTCTTGATTTTCGATGTCCTATGTTTTGAATATTTGAAGCTACTTGTAATTAACTGGAGATAAGACAAGCAAAAATACTAAATTTTGCACATACGGTTGTTGGATTGGGTGGCACTTGGTATAGTTCGGTCATTTTAATTATTGATAAATCTAAAAGTTTGTAGTATTTGCTTATACATGTAATACGTACATGCCTTAGCAAAACAGCAAAACTTAAGACACATGTATTTTACACATTTCTGCTTTTGTTTTCTAGACCACTTCTGTCCAGAAGCATTTAAATCTTATTAAGGGAGGGAGTGTAAATTAAGTTACTAATTAAAATAAAGAAAATATTTTAATTAAATTAGTGATTTATTCCAACAAGCAATCACCCCGATAGCCGCCCCGGCCATTGAAATACCTCTCGAAAGGCTTAGATGTTTCTAAACCCAAAATCAACAAAGCAAACAGTATTACTCAAAAGGAGAAGGTGATGATGACTAAGACCAACGTGGAAGCCGCCGCAACAGCAGAGCCTCCTCTAGACAACGAAATGCTGCTGCATAGGAGCCTGAGCACGCACAGCTGTTTGTCCAAAGAAGACGAGGAGATGACTCGTGTAGCGCTTTCAGCGTTTAGAGCTAAAGAAAGTGAGATCGAGAAGAGGAAGATGGAGGTTCGTGAACGGGTCCACGCTCAACTGGTTCGGGTCGAAGAAGAAACCCGACGCCTCTCCACTATCCGCGAGGTTAATTTTTCTTTAAAAGACAATTAATATTAAAGTTTGACGTTATGTATGTTGTTGTGCCGGGTGTGTAACGAATGATGATGGTGTTTTTGTTCAGGAGCTTGAATCTCTTGCTGATCCCATGAGGAAGGAAGTTTTGATGGTTCGTAAGAAGATTGATAGTGTTTACAAAGAGCTCAAACCATTAAGTTACTCTGTTCAAAAGAAGGTTAAAAAAATTATTTTTTTTTTGTTACGATTGGTTCAATTTTGTTTCGGCTTAGTAATCACCAATCAAACTAAAGCCTAAACCTTAAACGCGAGAATGTTTTTAATTTATGACGTGAATAAAACAGCAAAGGGAGTACAAAGAAGCAGTTGATGCATTTAACGAGAAGAATTTGGAGAAAATTGAGCTGGTCACCAAACTCATGGAGGTTATATAGTTTCGTGGTCTTATCTAAGATTATAATTCGTCGAATTCTATATATATGTTGCATAAATGGTACGTATATTTTCTCACCGAGGAGATTGAACAGTTGGCTGGAGAAAGCGAGAATCTGAGGTTAAAGAAGCTCGAAGAGCTGAGCAAGAGCTTTTAGTGGATGTCACAAGCACCGAAACACATGACAAAGATCGATCAAGAACTATTTGGGTTTTGTGTCTTGGTTCTTTTTGTGAGGATCCTGATGTATCTTCTTTCTTCTAAATTTTGTAAATGTGAAATTTGTGAGTGTTTTTTAATAATTTAACTCATAAATCTTGGGTTTGTATGTAAAATAATTTGTCGTTCTTTCAAAAATTTCCAAATATACCTTGTTGTCTTTTGATTATATATAGTTCCTATGTTTGATACAACGTTTCCACCCATGCAAACACACAAAATTGTCTTAAATATTTTTGTTACTAGAAAGTTCAGATTTTTGGCCTATAACCTCTTTGAATCGGGGAACAAGTAAATTTAGTAGTTACACTTTGTTTAGCTTTATTTGAGATAATGATGAATTTAATATATGTTTACACCTGTCGCTTTTAAACGATTATTTCAATGCGTTTAGTGAACGATGAGAACTGTCAAGTATGCTCTACTGTGCAACTCTTATCAATACATATATACATACACATTAGGTCCAAAAATATATGCGTCAACTCTATATTAAATGAAAATCAAGCGAGAAAGTTCTCAAGGCTTTCAAAACTCAGGTAATCAGGTACGTAAGATCAAGTATTTCCATATAAAATCCAACATTCCATACTTCCATTAAAGGCTTTAAACTCGGGCTTTGAATGGCGAGGGAAAGCTCTTCTTTTGCATGGGATGATGAAAAGTGATTATGTTGCCATTGAACCAATTTTTATGAACGGCATGTTTACTTCAATTAAACTCATCCTCGCTTCAGAGTAACAACAATATATAACGCAACAAAATTTCTAACTTTTATAGCCCAACGGGATCCACTGCTTAACTTTTATCAATGAAGTTTAAATCATAAAGGAAACCAAATCTCTTTGTATCCAACAGAACCTTTGTTAAGGCCCAAAAATGCTTTTTAGCTAGAAACGTAAATACCCACTAACATTAATGGGCATATGTTAAGCCGAGACTACTTCTTTTTTTTGGCAATTGTACCAGGAAGGCATAATTTCACATCGTTTTTTAGTTAAGCTTTATTTATTTTTCAATTTTCTCAACTCGAGTTAAAATAGTATTCTCCATCATCCACAATTCCACATGATGTTAACTGGTGTCTGGCAACAAGAGATTGAGCCAAAAATAAACAAAAAAATGCTGGGGATTATTTTTATTAATCGACGTGTAGAATGTAGTGATAATACTATAATAGTATTATTAGATTGACAGGCAATGAATTTGCAATAGCTTTGGTCAAGTCAATGGTAGGACAGGAGACTAATTTCTCAATGACTTCTAGGCAAAATATTTGTGTACTTTAAAATTGATATCAAATACTTGATTTTTTTATATAATATAAAATTATAGTTTTTGTTTCTAATATAAAGCACTAGTTATTTTGATATCCACTATTACCATTTGATATCTACTATTGATGAAAACTTGAAAGCTCTTTACAACTTGGAAGTTATGGGTATAAGATAGATGTGTTGCATCATTAAACCATATATTAATGTTTGTACAAACATCCGTTTCAAAATTATCGTCGAACTCTTAACAATCCTACCTAAAGACTAGTATTAAAAAAAAAGGGTTTGATGAGATGGAAAGTGGTTGAGATTATTGTATAAAAGCTTAGAGGATTTGATGAGTCGTCTTTGGCTTTGTATCCTACAGCTATGACGTTTCTTGTTTATTCCATATCAAAGATATTTTGGTTTCTTGTGGTATACTAAAGATTCATTCATAGATCTTTATCAATGGAATATTATATACATTGATATTTAAATTATATACTAGATGCTAAAAAATACTAGAAAGAACAGTAAATGGTTGCACATATGATTGGTTGGATATGGTTGTCACTTGGCAGTTAGGTCATTTTCGTAGCTTTGCTTATTTTTAATAAATACAAAACAGTCTGTAACGTTACATTGTATACGCCAATACCAAAATTGTTTCTCTACAATATAATTCTTATTTTATGCATTGACACATTTCTACTTTTCCTTTACAGGCACACAGCCCCTTCTTTCCGAAAGGTGTATAGTCCATTTAAACAAAATAAACAATTAGTATTAACTTGACCGTACAAAAACACACACAAAAATACAGAAGACAATCGAATTAAGGAAACGATTAGATATTAAAAATTAGGTAAATGGAGTAATTAAACGCTGGGAATAATGATTTAAATTGAAGAAGGCTTTGCTTTTACCAAGTACCAACGAAACCCACTAAGAATACAGCAAATCGCTTCCGCCATTAAAACACCTTCCTTGAAATATCTCTAAACCCCCAAATCAGCAAAAATAGGGTTAATCGAAGAACCCCACCGTAATTCCACTGAGGATTCAGTTTCCTGCTTTGGTTTAAGGAAGAAGAAGAGCAGCAAAAACCACAAGGACAAGAAGCCAGAGATGACCAACGACGGAGCTGGAGCCGGAGCCGGAGCTGTTACAACGGTAGAAGCTCCTCCTCAGCCGCAGCCGCAGCCGCAGAGTAACGAGATGGTGCTTCATACGGGAAGCTTGAGTTTTAGTAGCCATATGTCGAGAGAAGACGAAGAGATGACTCGTTCTGCTCTTTCAGCGTTTAGAGCTAAAGAGGATGAGATTGAGAAGAGGAGGATGGAAGTTCGTGAACGGATCCAGGCTCAGTTGGGTCGGGTCGAACAAGAAACCCGACGTCTCTCCACTATTCGTGAGGTTTGGTTTTACTCTTTTGAACATCTCTTAGAAATTGTCTTATAGTATGAACCCTAGAAAGTTTCGATTTTTGTTTAGGGTTTTCAAGATCTAGGATTTGGCCAAGTGTAGTTGTTGTTATGATTCGATTTGATGGGAGTTATGGTTGTGTTCCAAGGGCAAATATGTGATTTTGGGATGTTTCTTGTATCAGGAGCTTGAGTCGATGGCAGATCCAATGAGGAAAGAAGTTTCTGTTGTTCGTAAGAAGATTGATAGTGTTAACAAAGAACTCAAACCTTTAGGTTCCACTGTTCAAAAGAAGGTAACATTTTGGTCCACCATGAATTCAAATCTATATGTCTTAAGTACCGTTTTGAATTGATGTACACACACACCAAAGATTTGATCTTTATGGCAACCAACTGAATCTGTAAAGGTGGAAACTTTAATAATTGGGTTTGCTAGACCGAATGAACTATTTACCATTTGTTGAATAAAACCCGATTTTCGTAATGAAACAGGAAAGGGAATACAAAGAAGCACTTGATTCATTCAATGAGAAGAACCGAGAGAAAGTACAGCTGATCACAAAACTCATGGAGGTTAGTTCCGAGCTCTTCTTTTTAAGTTGCTAAATTTGTCGAAAACACGGGAACAAAACCGGAGTTTTTTCATCGCTTGTTATACATAAATGGTGTTTGTGTTTTCTTTTTGGGGAGATGGAACAGTTGGTTGGAGAAAGCGAGAAGTTGAGGATGATTAAGCTGGAAGAGCTGAGCAAGAGCATAGAAACCGTGTGAATGTTTTGAAGAACTAAATGGGCTCTTCTTTGTGTGATGTACCTAGTTTAAATTTTCATCTTGTAAGATGTGTGTATTTTTTAAGATTTGTGGGTGCTTTTATTGTTAGTTTTGAAAGTCTTTGGGGATTGATTTGTAAAATTTGTGGGTTCTCTTATTTTTGATTAACCAAATTAGGAGATGGGGAAATGGGAGATTCTTAGGATACTGAAACTCATCACAGTGATTTTTTCTTTCTTTCTCTGTATTATGTTTTTTTTTTTTTTTTTTTTTTTTTTTTTTTTTTTTTTTTTTTTTTTTTTTTTTTTTTTTTTTTTTTTTTTTTTTTTTTTTTTTTTTTTTTTTTTTTTTTTTTTTTTTTTTTTTTTTTTTTTTTTTTTTTTTTTTTTTTTTTTTTTTTTTTTTTTTTTTTTTTTTTTTTTTTTTTTTTTTTTTTTTTTTTTTTTTTTTTTTTTTTTTTTTTTTTTTTTTTTTTTTTTTTTTTTTTTTTTTTTTTTTTTTTTTTTTTTTTTTTTTTTTTTTTTTTTTTTTTTTTTTTTTTTTTTTTTTTTTTTTTTTTGTCTTTTGAAGAATTAATTTATTTTATCTTGAATTGTTTTTGATATTTTTGGCTTTTTGGAAAAGTGTCTATAGTTGGCAAAGGAAAAGAGAGGAAGAAAAGCGTCTCTAGCGTGCGTTTTTGAATCTAAAAGCTGTCGGAACGGCAGAATCTTTTCATTTGTTTATTTGCATAATAATCCTTTCCGTAATTATACATCAAAGTTCAAACCATCGAAGTATACAAAACGGGAAATACCAAACTGTATTAAAATAATAAAAACGTGAACATTTTCATCGGAGAACCCATAACATCCGTAAGTTGACTGTGGACATATGAGTAAGCTAAAATATGAGTAGGAGGAAATTGATGTACCTGGAAACCATGGGATCTTGTATCTTTGATGTACCGTAGAATGCATTTTAGCGTATCAAAATGTGTTTCCACCGGATCATGTGTGAAGACGCATATTTGTTAAACGGCGAAATCAATGTTCGATTTAGTGAAAGTGAGGTTGAGCGTTGCCTAAAATTCAATTAATTTTGGAATATGAGAATGGGTCGCCCTCCAGTAGTCATGACCTTTTTTTTTTGTATCTACATGTGCTGCAAAGATTACAATTGGTCATTTGTGTGTAATGTAAGATGATATCTGCCACATAATTTTGCTTTTGTAAGATGATTATGTGTGTTGAGGAGAATTATCCTTAGATAATGTGTTCTATGTTTGAAAGATCACAAATGAAAAATTATTTTTGGGTGTATATCATGAACCGCCAAATTTAGTCAATCATGCCATGCTCTACGTGAAAGTAAAGCTTGGGTGGATGGTTAATTATCTCCATTAAATTAAACACAAGAAATACCACCAGTTCTTCTAGAAGATGTTACAAGACTTAGGTGCCAATCCGATGGATCGTGGAAGGATGTATTTCTTTCATTATGTTGATCGGGATGGATTTGTGTTTAAGGAAATATATAATGATTAATTCTGATGGGAGTAAGAAGTCATAGGCGAAGTTTAACCCATTTACATTTGATATTAGAAGCTTTATTTTGGACTATGTAAAACATTCAACGTCGCACAAAATCAATTGTTAAGCCTTCGAAAAATATTATTTTATGTTTTAAAAGATGACACAATTTCCGTGATATATAGTGATCAACATTTTCTAGTTTTTTCGATGAATTATCTTATATACACAATATGTTTAGTGTTCCTCGTAGATTAAGTTCCTCGTAGATTAAATTCTTGAGCATATGTCATAGTTTTTAATGCAAGAACTAGGATCTAATCCGCAGTCCACCGCGAATGTATATTTATTTACATTTCTTGTTACTAAATTCTTAAGTTTTTAAATTCTTGAGCATATGTCATAGTTTTGAATGCAAGAATTAGGCGGATATTGAATCCGTTTGTAGACTCTGATTGGAGAAATCAATTTTATTTTGGACCCAACTGTAGGCCCATTTGTAACAGTGATATGTATATGTATCTGTTAATATTATTCGATCCTTTCTTTGGATCAGATATCCAATAATGATCAAACAATGAAATAATAATAATACATGTGATTTACTCGTTATAACGACCGTTTTTTTTAGCTTTATTTGGTGGGCGGGGTATGCATATGACTGCCTTTTATATTTATATATTTTTTTAAGTCGTTACGTTTGCTTTTTCATTTTCACATTTTCTTTTTGTCTTGTTGTATTTGGTGGTACCTTATGTATATGTAGTAAAAAATCAAAACAAGATCGGCATGCAAGTTTGTGCTTTTGTTCATCAATTATTTAGGACATAAAAATGAACGCTGTTCATCAATTATTTAGGACATAAAAGTGAACGCAAAAAATACTAGTATGAACTTTGATATTATTATTTGTTAGTACCTTTTTTGTTATCATAAATCTCTTTCTTGTTTGTTTTCCTAACAATTAACACAAACCAAAAAACCATAATTTTATTGAAATACTTAAGACCTTTCCGTTTAAAAAGAAACAAAAAAAGACTTAGGAATTTACAAAGAAAATCAAATTCATATATGTTCAATGTAGATAATAATGGACCCAACACCCAAAAGCCAAAATTCTCTCTTAATATACAGTTTAAATATTTTGGCCACCTACGAGAAACTCATGTCTAGATCTTTTCGCCAACTACGTGAAACTCATTAACAAATTTTGGGAGTCCATTGGCCTTATGACTTCCACAAAGAAAAGAGGAGTTGCATCGAATTCTTGGTGCGTAGTTGCCAGTCAGTAGTCACAACCACTTAACCATAAAGTTGTTGGCGGCTTCATATCTTCTTTTCATCATCTAATAATATATATTGGATAGTGAAGATGTTACTGGATATGCAGAATACAAATTACATATACCAAAAAACGAGCTAGCGAAAAACTAAACTTGCAGGAATCGACAAACTCAGTTTGAAACCTCAGATGGCTTCATGTCTAGATTCTTGCACTCTTTGTAAAAATTCAAAAATTTTAAATGGTTTAATTTAAAAACTTTTAAATTTGTGTGGGCACATTATAAAAAAACCGAAGACTTAATTTGTTTTATATCAAACTGTTTAGATAGGCCACGTACACTCACCGTCGAAAGGTGCCGTAGCGCTTAGGATTCTAAACGACTCTCATGACCTTACGCTTTGTCTGCCTCTAATTTATTGACAATTTGGCTGCTACGTTAATGGCAAGTCTCTCTTCCTACCAACTTTTTCACTGAGGTTTTATGCTGTCACTTCGAACATTTCGACAATTATTTCAAAAACAAAATATAGAATATTATTATGAGATGGTAGGAGCTTGTAGGAAAGTAATATCGTTTTTATGTACTTTGCCTGGTAAGGACAAAAGCTTACAAGTGTTCTATCCTGTAGTGCATGATTTGAAGTGTGTACCAAATTAGGCCTGCAAAGAAAGCCGAACCTTGAAGGCAAGTATCCTCGCCCCCGCGATGGGAACTTTCAATAAAGCACAGTCGAGTGCTTTACTTTGAGGATGGACTGATATATATATATATATATGTTAAACAATGTTTCATGTATGGACTATCCAATAAATCAAACTGCTCAGATAATTATTAAGGTCTATATAATGCGTCTAGCTAATAGTCCCCTAATAAGCAGGGGATGGTTTATTGCTATAAGTTGAAGTACTTTTTAATAGCTAGATACGACTCAATCCCAAATCTATATATCCAAAATAATACTATTGTACTGTTTGTTAATACAATATTATTTCTAGATACTATTCACTAATGTCTTTTCCCTACGTACTAATGGAGTTTTCTTATAAATTATATATATATATATACATCAAGAATATAAAACGACTGTTTTTTTCTTTTCATATAACGATATAAAACAAAACTAAAGTTAAACAGCATTTATTACGAATTGAATGGAATATCAAATGACGAAAATAGCATGGAGATGTCTATACGACAACTTTACACTCGGACAACTAATGTTCACCCTCTCCAAGACCCATGTATCCATGAAGAAACTTGCCCTTCGATGGGTTCCCTTTGAAGCCGACCTCTCACATCCATTGCATCTGAGATTTGTCTCCCCAAAACGGAAGGATCCATCGACGCCCCTCCGCTCGCCTCCACCCATCAGCCGCACACCCTTTCTCCCTCAAGTTCTGGAGACAAATCCTAGGGTTCTTAGTGATGGGCCAACTTTGGGCTTACTGCTTAGTGGGCCAAATTCTGGTTTTATTGGTTGTGGGGCTCGTGGGCCAAAAGCCCATATTTTAAAGCGGAAACGTAGCCTTGTCGACCTCCGGGAAAGTCACCAACACCGGTGGTTCTGCCTTTCCGACATTGCTTCTGGAGAGCTCTCTACAAGGCAAAGAATTGTCTCGGCTATCAAATGCAAATCCCTGAAGATCTTTCCTTCGTATATGTCTCTCCGACGACGAGATCTTGTCAATCTTCGATTTTCTCAGATCTGGCGAGCACACTCCATCTCCGAGACTCTCACGCTTCTTGCTGGTCGAAACCTCGCCTCGATGTTTAACAGAATATCTGTTTCTCCTCCGTCATGCCTCTCCGATCTTCACTCACCCACGGCCCAGCAGCTGCGATTTACCGCCGCACCTTCAGATTGGAGATTCAGCCGCAACATCTCACATTCTCAAGCTGCCGGACGAGCATTAGAGCTTCAAGTATTGGGCTGTTGTTGGGCTCTGCAGATAATGGGCCAACTTTTGGTTCTGGGCTGGTTGGGCCTTATGGATCAAAAGCATGGGCCTGTTTATCTACAACCCAATAGCTCCAACTTTCTACGATGTTGTTGTCGCCTTTGGTCTCCAACCGCCATCTCCATCTACCTTGTTGAGAGATCAATTGCCCCGGATTCCGGCTTTAGGGTAGAGTCTAGGAAGTCGTTACTTGAGCGGCTCCATTCCAACTCCCTAACCCCCTCCCTCGTGGAGAGACCTATTATCCGCTTCCTCTTCTCTAGAAGAGAGATCTTTTTGAACATTGGAATCTCCCATTTCTTTTTGCTTGAATGGAGACCTTTGTCTGGTTTGGGCCTTATCCCTACCAATTCCTCCTATTTGGAGAGACTGTTTCTACGAAATTCCTCTAGTACAACAGAGAGAGTTGTATCATCAATTTCTAGCTATTGGAAAGATATCGCAATATGTTTCGCTTCTACGACATCAAGAATTTGCAGGTTTCGTATGTCCGTTTCTCAAATCTCTATCTACATCTCGGGAACTCTATCCAGTAAAGCGGAGCTTCTACAGTTTGTCTTCTGGAACTCCAATGGCATCCGACCC
>OVAQ01002909.1:0-11220 GCA_900406345.1 Erysimum cheiri | reverse complement strand
TAGTTCTTGTTGTAATTCTCTCTGGATTACTTCTCTTTTGTGTTCTTGAGCTCAATCGGATATGGAGATTCTAACATTTAGATTTAGACAATTTCACATAAGAAAACCCAAAGAGGTCGATTTTATTTTTACAAATATCCGACCGGTGATATGAGAGAACAAGTTTAATATATACATAAGCCATTGCGATAAAATAGTATTTTTATAATTTAAAGCATGCAAACTTAGCTGATAAAGGGAGAAGAGAACAACATGATTTGGATGTAAAAAACAAAAGAACGACATGATGTATGTTTTAAGATTTGTCTTTGTCACATAGAACTAGAGTCTAGATAAAAAGTATTTTTGTAATTTAAAGCATTCAAACTTAGCTGATAAAGGGAGAAGAGAACGACATTATATATGTTTTAAGATTTGTCTTTTTCACTATCACATAGGATTAGAGTTATTATTTATTATTACTACTAGATTCGAACCAAATTTCATCAAAACCATTCAATAATAAGATTCTCGTTACCCTTTGGAAGTTTCATTAGTTTGGCGACGGCTGCTTCTATATTCAACTTATCCTTTCCAAGAATCGAAGACGTCTTGATCATTATCTTTTTCATTACGGTCCCTTGTGATATAAAACGCGAAGCTAATGCAAACTGTTTCTTATTCGAGCCACTGAAATTAAACATCTTTATAACTTCAACGCGGAAATCAGCATTGGGAAACAATTTTGCCTCCTCCCAATTTTTCTCTCGTCCTTCACCAGTCGAAGATTCACCTTCTTCCTTAGAACCACTGTTATCCTATAATATATACAAGAACATACATAAACATGTATTTCTAATAAAAGAAACATGATCAATCTAACTAAATTTAAAGCTTTAATTAAAGAATAAAATGAACGTACCTTAAATGATATATAGAGCTCCTCCATTATTCCTTTCCACACAACTAAAAGTTGCCTCAGCATCTCCATTTCTTTCAAATTCATTACATCCACAAGCACCCTCAAAGAATTAAGTTGCTGCAAATAGGTAGCATTTCTATTCACCAGAAACGCATGTCCAATGAAATCTTTCTCCTTCGATTCATACAAAACATGTCAAACAATAAATATATTAATATCATTTTCTATATATATGTATATATCTAATGCAGTTGCTTGTTCTTATACCTGAGCGTGACATGAAATGTTGTAGTTCATGTATGTATCTCTCTTCAAGTCTTTAGCCCAATTATTAAACGAAAGTCTTGGAGCCTCGATGACCAAATTATATTCCCTGTTAAAAAAATTGTAAAGGGAAAAAATATCCAGAAGAGCTGCAGATACTTCAATGCAATCAACATTACAGGAAGACACATGCAAACGCTTAAGGTTGTTGTTATGAATCTTCAAGCACGCCCTTTCGTTGTACCACATGGCATGTAGCACCAGAACCTCGAGAGAAGAGCACGATGCAATGACTGTGTTGAGCACATCAACCTCAGCAAAGATTTTCTCAAGTTTGAGAATCTTGAGATTATGACAATTGTTGAAGGCATGTGGAGTATTTAAATGGTATAGATATAGGAAGAGTGATATGAGGTATGGATGGGAGAATGTGTTTGGGGACAATTGGAGCATATTCCTTCCCTTACTTCTATGATGAAGGTTTGAAAGTGCGAGAGCTTTGACATGTTTCTCACGAGTAAGTGTTCGAATCCAAGCTTCGAGCACACTGTTTTTACATTGGCGTGAGTAGTGGTCGATTGAGCAGCCCACCAGATTACCATTGTGATTGTTTATAACCTTTAAAATAAGGGATAATAATAAAAAAATTTAGTGATTTTAATGAAACAACTATACACATATACAGAATAAGTTGTCAAAAATAGCCAATTCTTTTATATCTTTATATCTTATCTAATTGGTCTCACTAATAAAGAATTGTATGTGAAGCCATAGTTTTATCAGTTCTTATATTTATCAAATTGAAAGATATATATATCAATATATATTATCATTTAACTGTGTGAATAAGGCAAGAGATTGCTTTTTTTACATCAACTACTATAATAATCAATTCAAATCTCTGCTCACCTTCGAAGTTATATAAAAAAAAGTATTTCAAAATTTTCCCGCGAAAATACCGTTATTATTACCTTATGTCATTGCGGGAACTTAAGATAAAAACCATATAAACACCTAACGACAAAGATAAATATGTTTGAACTTTCCTATATAGATAAGAACTTTTTTGGTGGCATTTACAAGTATCATAAAAATCGTTCATAGATTTATATTTTTTTGTTAATTATCTTTAAAATATGGATTATCCAAGATTTTTGTTTGTCCTTGAGTTTATCAAAGGTTTTCATATCGTATGACACATGCAAGTGTAATTGTTTTAAAATTGGCCCATGTATAACATTTCTTCCATGAGTCAAAATGCAGTGCAATCATCAATTCAACCATCAATTTAAGTTTAAAGCGAGGGCACGAGGTATATAAAAAATTTCCAGATAATTTATTGAAAACCTCTAAAGAAGAACATACAAAGACATAGAGAGAAATTAGACCTTCGTTATCGATTCCGCAACTCGATCAATATGAGGGTCTTGAGCCCGAGGTCCCATTTCATTGGTTATGGCAGGTTTTTGCATATCGAAGATGAGATAAGGCACCTGCTTCCATATATTTTTCCATCTTCTAGAGAACATGCCTGTCATGACAGCGTCTTCTGTGGACATACGGTTTAGGATCACGACCAATACTTCGTCTGGGAGTTTATTGATCCAGTCGTTGTCGACCAGATCGATGTGGATCCTTTTGCCTCTTGCATCCGACGATATTGATGCATTCATATTGGATTGGATGGGTGATGGAATTGGGAGGTTTTGAGAGAGACAAGAGACTGGTTTTGACATGGTCACTAAAAGAGATAATAGAAGGATGAGAATATATGTGAGGAAGAGAGATATGAAGAGGTTTTAATTTACATGACGTATGGTTATATATTGACGAAGAGATAAGAAAGGGTTATAGACAACGAAAATATTTGGTTGGTGTTTTGTTATTACAATGAAACCCTACTTTAAGTTAAGAAAAAAAAAAATTTGCTTTTTGTTGACTATGACAATTGTTAAAAATGGAAATAAATTAACAAAATATGCATTTGATAGAATATTCTTTCTGTTCAAAATACATGGGAAAGAAAATTACCAGAAGAAACCAAAATTTTAATTGCAAAATCTAGACGAAAGGATATTTGTCTTAATTAGTCTTCTCTATTTTATCATTTTATGCTTTAAGATTTTTTCCGATTTCACCAGAAATCATAATATAATCCATCACCAAGTTAATATTTTGAAGTCTTGCTCTACTTTACTAAATGCACGTATTGAGTTTTGAAGCTTTCTAGTTAAATCGTATTTTGGACTTTATATATAATAACGAGTATTGTAGCTTTCTAACTATATCATTATTGATTGACACAATTACAAACTCTAATTGTGGTTGAGTTATCAAAAATGGTACTAGTGGATTTGGGAACTATAGCATGTAAAATAAGTCACGATAAAAAAAAAAAAAAAAAAAAAAAAAAAAAAAAAATCTTTTTTACTTTCATTTCATTTTTAAGATGTAATTGGGCTAAACCCAAAAACAATGCATGGGCTGGGTTTTAACATTTTCCATCTTATGCATTACTAATCAAAAAAAATTTATAATTGAAAATGGAGGTGGGATCCACTCAGAGCAACGAACTTTTGGTAGCGCTTGTACGTGACTACAGTCTATTATAGGCCGTTAGAGGAGAATTAGTCGATATTGCCACTATTATCATCACTAAATACCAACATTACCCCTAGATATCATCGAGACGTTAGAGGTAATTGGTCGATATTATTATTACCCCTGCTATGATAAAGAAAATACGAACATTGCCCTTTAAGATCCTTCGGGACGTTAAATGTAATGTCGGTATTGCCCTTGCTTTCATCACCAAAATACGAACATTGCCACTAAATATTCTTCTCCATTTTCTACAAAACTTCAAACGGCCGAAGAAACTCTCACACTACCATTTCTCTCTATTTCGAATTTATTTTTGAAAATTTCTCTCCTCTCTTCTTTCTTTCTCTCTAAGATTACTGCGACGGAGAATCACGTTCTTCGTTTCATAGCTCTGAAAAAATGGTGAGACGATGACGCCGATCATCGATTTCTCTTCTCCGCGTGTTTCTCTTAGTCGGTGAAGCTATATCGCTCTGTTCCAGTTTTTTTTAGTCTGATTTAGTTTCGCGTTTGAATCTTACCTCAGGTTGTGGTTCAGAAACTGAAGGAAGCAGAGATCACCGAGCAGGACTCGCTCCTTCTGGTAAGTTACGCCGATCATCGAGTTTTCGAGTTTTTGTTTCTTACAAGTGAAATCGAGACTCTCGTTCGTTTCTTCGTGATGATTTTCGAAGATATTGATCTAGATTTAACATCTCGTTCTCTTATTTTGCTTTTCGTGACTGCGATACATTTAGTTTTTCGCTTAATTTGAGGAATCGTGAACTGTTTCTATATTTGTAGCTCTTTTACACTGACGTCTTTGTTTTGGTCTTCGTTTTGTTGAAATAGACTAGGAATTTGCTTCGTATTGCTATCTTCAACATCAGTTACATCAGAGGACTCTTTCCTGAGAAGTATTTCAACGATAAATCGGTTCCTGCTTTAGGTGAGACTCTAATCTTGAAATTTCTAGAGCTTTTTTGGCTTTGGGATCTAAACAAATTTCGTTAAATTTTCAATTTCTATAAAATTTGAAACTACTATTTGACGGATGCTTTTGTAGATATGAAGATCAAAAAGCTAATGCCTATGGACGCTGAATCACGCAGATTAATTGATTGGATGGAGAAAGGTTTTTCTATACTAAGCATTCAACGCTTCCATTTAACTGTATCGTCCTTGTTTATCTTTGATGATTTTTGTTCCTCTTCATGGAATCTAGGAGTCTACGATGCGCTGCAGAGGAAATATTTGAAGACGCTCATGTTCTGCATATGTGAAAAAGTAGATGGTCCGATGATTGAGGAATACGCATGTAAGTTTTGGGTAGATGATTGATTAGCTTTAATAGAAGTGTTGTTCGTTGGTGGATGATCCATTTAGTTGATACCTCACACCTGTTTATATTTATTATCCATTATTTGATTGATGAAGAGTCTGTGTTATTGCAGTTTCATTCAGCTATTCAGATTCTGACAGTCAAGATGTCATGATGAACATCCATCGTACCGGAAATAAGAAACATGGAGGAACTTTTAACTCCACTGCTGACATTACTCCAAATCAAATGAGGTTCAGTGTTTAGATATTTATTTGCTACTTTGAGGTCTATCTGGTTTGATCTTCTGTAACATGCTTTATTGTTTTCATGATTGGACTGAGATCAGAAGCTCAGCTTGCAAAATGGTTCGTACACTTGTTCAGTTGATGAGGACTCTTGACAAAATGCCAGATGAGGTAATGAAAGTGTAACTATACCTTTCAGGGTCTCACCAAAAAAAAAAAACTATACCTTTCAGGGGTATTGCATTCAGTTTCCAAATTGCTGATTACTGAGACTACTTTTTTTTGCTTCTGCTCCAGCGCACCATTGTGATGAAGCTTCTGTACTATGATGATGTGACGGTATGGTTATAACCTTCCTAAACTCTATGAACCCTGGTGATATTGTTATGATCTCAATGCAGCTTGGATAATGCTTCAATAACTCTTGACTTCTTGATTAATATATTGTGATAATAAGCATTCGGAATCTGTGTTTGTGAATTCCCTCATTTACTGATTGGTTCTACACACTTATAACACATACAGGTAGCTTTGAATTTGTTGTTTTAGCACACAAGTTTTTGTTTTCTTTTTGGAATGATGTCAATACCGTCCATCTTTTGACTTTCCTCTACTCTGCCAAAATTGAATGCCGAAAAGACTGACAAATTTTATTTGAACCTTTTTGTAGCCACCAGATTATGAGCCACCTTTCTTCAGAGGCTGTACAGATGAAGAAGCTCAGTATGTATGGACAAAGAATCCTCTGAGAATGGAAATTGGGAATGTTAACAGCAAACATCTCGTGTTAACGCTGAAGGTAATGTGATTGAAGAATAATGCAACTTGCTAGACATATATTTCGTCTTATGATGTCAATTTATTGTGTATGATCTGTGCACAGGTCAAGAGCGTGCTTGATCCTTGTGAGGATGAAAATGATGACATGCAAGATGATGGGAAGAGTATCGGACCTGATTCTGTACATGATGACCAGCCTTCTGATTCAGATAGCGAGGTTAACAAAATCTTTCATTTTCTCATCTGCTTAGTAGTCAGATCTTTACAACCTACGTGCATCACAATCCACTGTGACTAAAATGTAATGCTCATTGTTGTTTCCAGATCAGTCAAACACAAGAAAATCAATTCATTGTGGCGCCAGTAGGTAATGATGACTAACAAATCCTAGTATGGTTATGGTAGTCTAATAAAGTTTTCACTAACCTAAGTTTCCTGAGTAAACTTGATAATCTAACAGAGAAACAAGATGATGATGATGATGATGGAGAGGTCGATGAAGGTGAATTTTATACAATATTAACTCAAATTTTGATTTCACGTAACTAGAAAAGCTTATTCTAATTTCACCTTTCTGTGGAATCTTAAAGATGACACACAGGATCCAGTTGAAAATGAACAGCAGTTAGACAGGGTGAAGGACTGGATCAACTCCCGTCACCTCGATACTCTGGAGCTCACAGATATTCTTGCAAACTTCCCAGATATCTCCATAGTAATGAGTTGTTCCTCTTCATTTCCACCTTAGAAAGTGTAACTGAGCTCTTGCATATATAGTTTCCCGCCGGTTCTAAAATCTAAAGCACTATTTTGTATGATTTCAGGTTCTATCTGAAGGTATAAAAAGGCTTGATGAAAATCACTATGCAAAAAACACACATGAATCATCATCATATGATGATGAAAAATACAGTTTGCTAATTGCTATCTACTGTTAACTTCAAAGTCTATCTTCATATATTAACTGGTCACATCCTGACTTTCAGAAATCATGGATCAGCTCGTGAAAGAAGGTATCCTTTCGAAAACTGGGAAGGACACGTACATTAAAAAGAAAGACAAGGTAATAATAATTCATCCTAAATCCTATTGATATGATTTCATCTACTTATGATTTTCTCCTTTGCTTTTTAATTTTATATTTCTTCCAACTTAACCCAAAATTTCACCAGACACCAGAGTGCGAATTCACCTTTGTGAAAGATGAAGCTGATGGTCAAATTGCTCCACAGGATGGGAAACCTATAGCTCCTGAAGACTACTTGTACATGAAAGTGAGAGACTCGTACTTCATACTCTATGTTTAATACACTTGCAATATATAAAGATGGTCCTGAGATCCATGATTGACACATGGTTTTTCTGTTAGGCTCTATACCATTCTCTTCCGATGCAATATGTGACAATTACAAAGCTTCACAACATGCTGGATGGTGAAGCCAATCAGACTGCAGTTCGTAAATTAATGGACAGGATGACTCAAGAAGGCTACGTGGAAGCTTCTAGCAACCGCAGGCTAGGTTTGCTACCTCAATTCAAAACCTTCTCTATCAAGCATTGTTGTTATTGTTTCCACATTTGATGCAATGTTTATAAACAGGGAAGCGTGTGATTCATTCTAGTCTAACTGAGAAGAAGCTAAATGAAGTCAAAAAGGTTCTTGCCACAGACGATATGGTAATAACACTTAAAATCAACTAGTAGAAATCCCTGGAACAGCTTTCTAATATGAATGGTTTCACAGGATGTGGATGTTAACGAAGCTATAAACAAGACCAAAGGCCTAGAGGCGAAAGTAACCGCAGGTACACTTGTGTTTGCACTTGGCACCTAAGTTTTGAGCTGTTTAATCGATCTGTGACATATTTAAAATAAACAGATGTATCTACGTGTGGAGGCATCCATTCTATAGGATCAGACTTCACACGTACTAAAGGAAGATCTGGTGGGATGCAGCAGAACGGCTCTGTTCTAAGTGAACAGACTATCTCTAAAGCTGGGAACACTCCCATTAGCAACAAGGCACGGGTAGAATGAAATTACAACTGAGTAGTGACATATCATATTGTGTGCGAACTCTTTTTAAGTTTTTGCTAATTTGATAATTGTGGCTCACTCAGCCTGCTGCTTCGAGGGAGAGCTTTGCTGTAAATGGAGGCGCTGCTAAGGAGGCCGAGACAGTCAACTGTAGCCAAGCCTCACAGGACAGGCGTGGCAGGAAAACCAGCATGGTCTCTCTTACACTAAAACCACATTACTCTCTATGTTTTCAACACAAGTTATAATGCTGAAACTGACATATGCCTTTTTGGTTCTTGTGATTGTTTTATCAGGTAAGAGAGCCAATTCTACAATACTCTAAGCGTCAGAAATCTCAGGCTAATTGAAAATACACCTCTATATATCAAACACTACAACCACCTTCCTCAGTGGTTATGGTATTATATGGCTACTCCATAATCCTTATCCTCTCCTCATACGCTCGCTTATTATTTGCTTATTTACCCTTTGCATTCAAACTTTCAGACTATCTTCATGCTTGTTTTCTTTTTAAAGTATTATATCTTATGACTGTTGGGAAGAGAATTTGACAAACATAAAAGGTTGAAAAAGTATTATCAAACTCCAACACTTATTGTGGATTACTAATTAGTTTACTTACTGCTCTACATTCCTTATGAAAGAAGTATGAGGACTATGTTCTTTCTAAGTAACACCAATCCAAAAGGGTTGTTAAACGATCGCCACGCAATAGGAAGCAAACACATGTCGTTACAAGAATTCCCTAGAACATTTTAGTTTTTACGTCACGCGGAGCCCACAGCTAAAATTCCAGAAACATCCGCACACGACACAGTCGACACTACTTTCTAGAAAACGATTCTTTTTTTGTGAGGACCCACATCCTACCAGATCTATTCTCAGCCGTTAGATCACGTGGACGAGTCCAATTCCACTCGTATTTTTAACCCAGTCGGCCAGTCCTCACTCCTCAACGTGATGTGAAGATACTTTGCTGTTTTATAACGTCATAGAGAACAGTGACAGGCGAGATTTCTCAAGAATCAAATCGAAGAACTCAGACACAGAAAATAACCAAGGTAAAGATTATCGTCTCTTTTGTTCTTTCATCAGTCATAATCACGATCAAAAAGTTATCTCATCCTTTTTCTTGTAGATGGAGACAGAGAAGAAGAATAGCACAGAGGTAGAGCTGAAACACCTAGGGTTCGTGAGACTTGTAGCGATCCAGATTTTGGCTTCCGTCTCAAATCTCTACGACTACGCTAAACAAAACTCCGGTCCTCTCAAATCCGCCGTGGAAAAGGTGGAGGGAACCGTCACAGCCGTCGTCACCCCTGTCTACCAAAAATTCAAGAATGTTCCAGATTCTCTCCTCGTCTTTTTAGATCACAAGGTAAACCTAATTTTGATTTTTCATAGATTGATAAAAAGAAATAGCTGCTAATTTGTAGTTAGGTTGGATCTGATGACCTAATTTGTTACAACTTAGAAACAAGATCGTGTTAAGTTGTTCGTTTTGTGGCTAAAGTCTCTACCTTTATATATTCTTTTAGGTGGGTGAAGCTTCGTACAAGTTTGACAAGCATGCTCCTCCAATGGCTAAGCAAGTTGTAACTCAAGCACATGTATTGATCTACAAGGCAACAGAGAAAGCTCAAAGCTTTGTGAAAGAGGCTCGTACTGGTGGTCCCAAAGCTGCCTTTAACTTTGCTGCTACCGAGTACAAGTGTTTAGTTGTGACGAGCTCTGTTAAAGTGTGGTCTAAACTCAACCAGTACAAACCAATCCATGCATTGGGGGGCAAAGCTTTGCCCGTGGTTGCAAACTTCTCCACTAAGTACAATGACTTGGTGACGGATATGACTCAGATGGGTTACTCTCTTGTTGGGTATCTTCCATTGGTCCCTGTTGATGACATTGTAAAGGCTTATGAGAAAGAAAATGGAAAGAAAAGAGGAGATACAGCTACTACTGATGGAAAGAAAGGAGATACTACTGATGGAAATAAATCGTCGTCTGATTCTGAGTCGGATTGAAACATTTTGTGATTTGGTTGTTTGCCTTTTGGTTTGGCTACGTGTGTAAATGATCTTAGGAGCCTTCCTCTTATCTTCGATCACAGAACTTTTGACTAGTGTTTCATTTCTTGTTGTTGTGAAAATGTAATGCGTTTGTGTTTAGCTCGTTTGACCAGGAGGGATAATATTTAGCAAGAAAACCTTGAAGAACATGAAAATTTTATCACATTTCAGAAATTATGAGTATCAAAGATGGAGGATATGGAGAATCAAAACAACTTTACTAAGAACCAATGAGTATTATTTCTCTCTTTTGTAAACAAGTTTGGAGTTATTATTTGAGTTTGTACCAAACTCACAGACACTTGAAGAACAAATAGAAACAAAAGGGAGTGTTCCGAGAAAAATAGCTTGAAAACAGACATATGCATCCATCAAGACAGCACAACAGATCTTGTCATCTTCTATCTGCAACAGACTAAAACGATTGGATCAAAATCAAGTTCCGTTTTCTAACAGCAGTTATGTTAGTTATGCTTAAATGAAGCTGAAACTGCAGATGACTAGGAAGAAAGACTGCAGATTCAAGCACATATGTTAAGGGGAAGACATCTACAAACTCGTCAGCTCTACGCTACAATGCGGGCAAGGAACCAAGGTTTCGTTACTGAACAGATAATATTTACCACCACATATCAATATAACTTAGACCCTCACACCAATTTCGTCCAACCCAAAAAAGTTAAGGAATATATCGACCAACGCAAATTCCTCTACAGACTGAGACAGAAGCATCATATAATCGACCAGCGCAAGTTCCTCTACCGACAAAAGCATCATATATCGACCAACATAAATTCCTCCACTGACTAACTAGAGCAACCCAAATTCTTCTAATGAAAGAGACAAAAGCAGCTATGAATAATATAGTAGAGAAAATCCATATTCAACTGCTGAATCGAAATGGTTCCATATAATAAGAGACTCACCATTGTTTGATTATGAAGATGAAGAAGAGGAAGTAGGAGGAGTGTAGTCGTCCTGAATGAGATCATCATAAGGATCCCTTCGACCAGCGAC
>OVAQ01002908.1:0-11226 GCA_900406345.1 Erysimum cheiri | reverse complement strand
GATCCTCGTATGAGGAAAGAAGGTTCAAAAGTTGTAGCTCTAGCTCTTAGTAAGGTAAATGGAATCAAATAAATCAATTAGCTTTTGATACTTAGTCTGTGTATGTATGAAGTTAAAAGTTGGGTTTGTTGTGNTTGTTGTGGCAGGTGTTCCAGTTAAAAGTTAATGGTGTGGCATTTAGGTTGATTCCTGAGTCTACTCAAGTGAAGAATGCTCTGAAGGTAAAGTTGATATTGCCATAGAACATACATATCTTTGGATACTCAAAAGTGTAGCTACTTGTCGTCATAGAGGCTATATCTGATGAACTTGACTGTTATCATTCATCGATGAGGAGCCTTTGTGTTAATTTAGTGGCTATAGTTAAGTTAGTTAGCTAGAGATAACTGATTAGAAGGAAGTTGAGGCAGAAGGAGATGGGATTTTTGGATTGATCTAGCATTGGTTTGGGTTTATAGGGTGGCTTTAGAATTCATCCTAGGGTTCTATCATTGGTGCTTTGATTTTATTTGTTCTCAGTTTTCTTCTGTACGTTGATTCAGAGTTTGAATAAATAAAGAGAAAATCGTTTCTGGTTCTTATTTCTCTGTAATTTGTATCACATTTCTGATATTATCTGACGTGAAATCACATAACGTATGGGTAAAACCTAAGCCTAGAACATGGAGATGCAAGGGTTAGGACTTCAGGTGACTCTTAGGATGTGTGTCATGGTATCACTCTACTGGCTTGATAATTGATATTGACAACCTTTTTTGCGTTAACAGTTGGTTTTTTTTAGGACTACATTATTGGCATTCAGTTTTGGTACATTTTTACTCAAAGGTGGTAGGGTTTCTTTGCAGCATATAGGTCTTATGGCTGTAATCGTTCCTAGATGTAGTGTAAGGTGCTGCGGCATTTGGTTAGGCACAATGCCAGTAAACGATATCTCTTCTATATGTGTATACAGGAAAGGAAAACAGCTGGTATCGATGATGATGACTTCCATGGTGTTCCTGTTTTCCAGGTAATGTGCGAATGAACAAATGCTTTTAGTAGTTGGGACTTAGCTTTTTCTTCTTTACTCTATTTGTCTAAGATTTGATAACGTTATTTAAGAGTTGCATCCATGGAAATTGCAAAAGTTCAAGAGTATTTCTTCCTTCGACTGTTTGAGGCATGTTTTCTTAACATTCTGACTTGTGTACTGTTGTCTCAGTCAAAGAGCTTAATACTACGAAGTGAAAACATGAGTTATCGTCCTGTTTTCTTCAGAAAGGTTAGTTAAACTTATAAGACACATTTCACTTTTGTCCATGATCGGCAAACTTGAATTTGGGTGACAGGAGGACTTGGAAAAATCCCTAATACGAGCTTCCCGGCAGCAAAACAAACTTAATCCTGCTCTGAAACCAGGCGATATTCAGGTTTTCTTGTTATTTTAACTTTTAATCTCCCTATTTCTTGTCAATCCATAATTTTCTCATCTCATTTTAAAATGCATGATTTTGTATTTTCAAAGGTTGCAGTTTTCGAAGATATTGTCAAGGGGATGAAGGTAAACAATCAAGGAGAAAACACTTCAGACGTTCTGTAATGCATTTTCCTTTACGAATGACGGGCTTTGCTGAATCTGATTTCCCGGGGTTTTGATTCGAAATTGCAGGAAAGCACAACTTCAAACTGGGACGACATTGTGTTTATACCGCCAGGTTTTGAGGTTTCAACTGAGCAAACCCAAGAGTAGGTGAAATCATTGGCGCATCATAAAACATCAACCTCAACACAATGCTTCTCCAATTTCAGATTCCTATCTCATCATTCAACAACTTGATGAAGACAGAGAGTTACAAATAGGGTTGATGATGTTCCCTTCATTAACACCCTTCTCAAATTGTTGCTTCTTCTATATGTCTTGTGATTTTTAGCCACCTTATGAGTTTTTCTTTAATGACATCTTCGCATTAAACTCATCATTAGTACTAGAAAACATAAGAGTAGCTTAGAAAACTCGCATTATTCACCTCAAGTAATTTCATACTAGTGATTCAAAAGATGTATGGGAAGACTTTGTAATGGTGAAAGTAATGGTTATCCAAAAAAACAAGTATACTTTATNAAAAAAAAAAAAAAAAAAAAAAACAAGTAAACTTTATCATGAAGAAATTATCCAAAAATAAACATCCATTTTCTTTCCATCTTGTTGACTTGGCCTTACCACTATTCTTTCTATCCTGAGTTTGTTTTATTTTATTTTTTGGTTAAGAAAATTTATTTTTAGTGTGTGCTTAAGTATATTTATTAAGGAGAACAACAAAACTCTGCAAATAAAGACACACAAGCTTTTATTAAATTTTTGAACCATGAGATATGTTAACTTTGTCTATACGTTTATGTTTTCTTATTTTCCTCGTTCATAACAATGTTAAAGGTAAAAAATATCATTTTCGTTTAGATTTTAATACATTATTCGCGAAATATAAGAAACATTGATTGTTTGTCCAAAAAAAAAAAAAAAAAAAGAAACATTGATTATTTCGATCATAAACTTTATATTTTCAAATAAAGCTTTGAATCATTTTTGTAGTATATCAACTGTTTAACTAAAACATATTGTTGTTTCTAATGATTGATAATTGGATATTCGTTTGACCTATAAGAAACCCTGCAAAATGTGGAGCTAACAAAGTTCAGTTTTGCATGGATGAATTTAGAAAGACTATATTTTTTCCTAAGAAGCATAAAAATGGTGCACGATGCTTGCCGTGATAGGAAACAAAGACGTTTATTCGTGCGTATGTTCAAGTAAACTTCCTTGTGTAGGTTAAAGAGATATTGTTGTCGATACAGAGCACACATATTATATATGACAGTCTATTTTGTAGTAACAAATAAATAAATTTGTATTCAGACAGTAGTTTGAGTATCTCAATCAATTTTTTCAATTTTCCAGTTCATTTTGAGGTATAATATTGGATGATGAAAAGATTTGATGTATTTTATCATCTCATGACTCATAACGAATGTTTATTCCATTTATTTACATATTTATTGAAAACAGTCATGCACTTTTTTTGTTAAAGAGTATTCAATTAAAACAAGTAACCATACAAGCAAGCTATGACATTTAAGTCATACAGTTTGAGGGTAGTGAGAGAGTTAAACAAGAGCTTAATCTAGTCATTTTTAAAGCTAATAAACATAGCATAGAATAGTAGAGAAAGAATAACAAAGAATGATTCAATCATCTAGGAGTTTACTAAGTTAAGAGTCCACGACCTCTTCTACCACGATTTCCTCTTCCTCCAACCGTAATCCATTGTTCTTGAATCTTTTGGGTTGGTTTTAGAGGTCTTCCTACACGAGACCTCGGGCCATCTTCCTCTTCATCCTGCAAGGTTTCTGGATCCAAAGGTGATTCCCTTGTCCCCATTGTAATAATTTTGTCACCCTTATCTACTTCTTCACTCTCCAACACATCAGATTCATCTGGTACATCGTTATGAGTATCCAAAACAGAGAAAGGATTAGAATTAGTTACCATCGGGACAAAAGGTAAATCTTGTAAAATGGTGGTAGCATTTCCATCTTTTACAGATGCAGATTGTATTACAGTAGGTTCTTCAACGGAGAAAAGGGCAGTTTCGGATGAGACAACAACTTCTGTTATAACTTCAGAAGGCATAGCAGTTTCAGTTGGAGCAGTTGTAGGAGCTTGTGTGGCTGTTTGAGTGGCCAGTGCAGTAAGAGACTTAGTGATAAGAGAATTTGGTACCTCTATAATCGGCACTTTTGCAGAGGGTTTAAAGAGAATATCAGATGCATGATTCACAATATCATTTGTGCTGACAGTTGACTCTGAGTTTAAATGTTGTTTTGGAAGAGCTCGTACACTAGTAACTCTTGTTGTGGCAGTACTAGGGACTTCACTAGAGGCTTGAGTTGTCAATGAGGCAGTAGGATCATCAGAGAGCAGTCCTAAACATCTGGAAGCTTTATGTCCAAGTTGGCCACAAGTGGGACATTTAGGAGGCAACCAAGAGTATATAACATCAACCATTGTGATGATTCCACTCTTATCCTTAAGAGCAACTTTCTGAGGAAATGGTTTGCTTAACTTCACTTCAACCAAAATTTTAGCTTCTCCCATTTGGGTTGGGTCAAGCCAAGGTTTGCTTGAAAGCATTGGTGCACCTATTCCTGAAGCAATCCAATCTATGCCTTTGAAAGAGTAAAGCTGGTTTGGAATATTCTTCAGAGTTAGCCAAACGGGAACCGTAGAGATTGCCGGCAAATAAATGGTTTCTGATGTACTCCATGGTGAGACAAACATTAAACAGTCGTCAACATGCCACAACCCTCTTTGAAGCACCCAATTCCGAGTTTGTTCATCAGTCATGCACTTAGGACATCTTTATTGGTGCATTTTTGAGTTTAGATCTTGAAATATATTTAACAATATAATAATGGTAAAAGATATCAAGGCAAAAAATATTGCCAATCATTCTCTCTCTCTTCTCAACCGCTCCCCTCTTGTCACCTTACTCTAAGACATCAGAGGCAAAAGATCCAAGAAGCGAGTCTCGCTCAAAACCTATTTTTTCATTATTTTCAATTTTTTTTATTATTAAGATGTTTGATACAGATGTACCGATAAAGATGACCTTACAATTTTATATAATTATATAATTCTTTTTACCAATAAACAAAATCCAATTATGTTATATAATTGTTTTTTACCAATATAATTTTTATATAATTATGGATTTTCTGTGGGAAAAAATAATCCTTTAATTAACAAACTTTTGCAACTCTACATGTGACATATCAAAAATATATTTCTAACCCACCACCAACTAACCAAAGCGCAATATAACCTTGGTGTATATCAAGCATGTATAATATGATAATATCATATATACCTCTGTTCCAAATTATAAAATGTTTAAGGTTTTTTTTTTTTTCATTTTATTAGATGTTTTTAAATTTCCAATGCTACTTTATATTAAAATAATAGTTTATATTTATTTAAAGTATTCAGTCTTTTACCTATTGGTTGAATCTAGAATATTTATTATTTCTTAATCTTTGTTTTTTTAACCAAAACATCCAATAAAATGGGACAAATGAAATATATTTGACATATTATAAAATAATTTGAATAAAAAAAATTAAAATAGAAAGCTTGATTCCGTGCCTTTAAAGACAATAGCGATTGTGTTTATGTTACTTGTAAAGTAACAAAACCAAACAAATTATATTAATTAAAATTGTTCCTTTTTTAAACCAAGCTTGAAATTTATGAATGGCAGACTGTCATAATGACACAAATTAATATAATTTATGAATGGCAGACTGGAACAAATATAATGATATTATCTCTTCCAGAGACTTCCAATAAGCTGGATGAAATTTCACTATAAAGTTTTGAATTCTCGATTTTAAAACTAAAATTTTCAGAGTTCGAAATTAACCTTGGAAAATCGAGATTAAATCTAAACTTAAGAAGCTCAAATTAACAAAACCTTAATTCGATTTTGGGCATAGTTAGATTTATATTCCAAATTTTCAAAGATTTTTTATATCACATACATTAGAGTTTATAAATTATACAAATGGAATTAGACTCCTTGTAGTAAAGAATACGTTTTTATATATAATTTCTGATGATAACGATGACAGCGGCCGTGATCCGTTCATCATATTGTTCCTGAAGTAGTTTCAAATAAAATATAATTATCTTAGTTAATAAAAAATGACACTTATATTTTAGTGAATTGACCAAAAAACTTACCAAACAAGAGGTGAATATATTGTCGGTGGAGGAGGAGAAAATGATAGCCCAACAACGCCAGTAATATTTGTGTAGGCATAGTAATTTATTGGCCGAAAGTGATAAATGACACAAATTACGTTGAAAATACGGTATTGGGGATCATGCTCACAATTGATCATATCACGTCTCCTCGTTCCACGTAGAGAAAATCCACCTTGTCTAAGTTGTATACGTGCATCAGAGCCTTACAGGTTAACATAAAGAAATAAGAAAGAGTTTAGTTTAACAGTTTTATACAACAAATAAAAAAAAGAGAAAAATGCTTAAAAAATGCTTACAAAAATTATCTCGATCTGGGTTAGCTTTGTTATATCTAACGATTTTTTAAATGTGTGTTTTCATACTTTTCAGAGACCACTTATTGTTCAATATATTAAATAGAATTTTCAAAGGTGGTCGGTATCATCAAACATGTGAATCATTTTTCAACATGTTCGAAATAAATTTTTGTGTGAGTCACTTTAAAAAAGATCCTAAAGATTATCACTATAACCAAAGCCAATCAAAGAAGCTTAAGACTTTGTAAAAATTGTGAGATTACACTTTGACACTTTTTCTCAAAACATTGGGCAAAACATGTACATTCTCTAATGGCACTTTCTCTTTGTTTTATAAGTTTTTTTTACTACTTTTTGCTTTCTTTTTTTATCTCTCTCTTTCATTTCTCTCAATCATGATTATATATTGTCATTATTTACTTTTTTATTTCTTTCTTAATAACTATATCTTTTTCATTTTGTAGATATAACTATATCTTTTGTTTTTGCCCAAAAAAAAAAAACTATATCTTTTGTTTGCTTAACAAAGTCCAGTTTTCTCCCAATCACTTTATTATCATTTTATTTAATCATGATTATATATATTGTCAATCTTTTTAATAATAACTTACAATCATATTTTATTTTCATTTTAAGATTCATTTTAATATATTTTCGGTCAATAGTTATATCTACAAAAGTTATTAAAATCCGTTAAAAAATTATGTGTCCAGGCGGATTTTTTAATGTAAAATATACTCACATAAGTTGTTCACTTGGACATTTTGGTGGTCAAACAAACATGGATACTATGACAAAATTACATATTAACCGGTGGTCATATTCGCATGAACATTATTGATGATAATATGTTTAGAGAATAGAGCAAGAGACGTAGCACATTTTATGATAAGTAATATTGTAAAATTATTATGATAGGAACTAAAAAGAGTTTAGTTTAGAGGTTTTATACAACAAATAAAGAATATATGTATGCATACCTAATATAAGTTTTAAAAGAGTATGGCATTGAAATGAACTCGTGACATTTTCGATTTATTACCCATATATAGTGAAACAAAATTTATTTTTATTTTTCGAAATGGATGCTTGGACCACAACACACCGTAACCATTCTTTGTTTAATATAAATTGTTTTAAAGGATTTTTTTTTGTTTCACAGTATAAGTTGTTTTTATATTTTAATGTAACTTTTACCTTTATTGAATAGTGTGTGTGACCAATTACATTATTCTTAATTGATTAAATTATATTTATTTTATATACTAAATCATATTCTTATTTTTAAAAGTAACTTTTTTAATAATTGTGCATTCATCCAAAACAACTTATATTTTGAAACAGAGCTAGGGAATATCGTTTTGAAGAAAAGCCAAATCATAACTCAATATTGTATAACTCAATTTATTGGTTTCAATGTATGGTATAAAATGATTACATATACATTAAATGTAATTTAAAATTATAAACAAATATTATTGAAAGGATGGCCATTACAATAATTTTTTTTATTCTTGTCTATAGTATACGTTCTAAGACACTTTTTTTTTGGTAAATATGCAAAGATTTATATCATTTTTTTAATTGTGATCGTGGTTATAAAAAAAACGAAGAAGGCAAAAAGACTGAAATCTATAACTAAAAGAACTAAGAAACAACAAAAAACACGACAAAGAAAAATATTAGCGAAACAACCATCAAAAGCTCGAAGAAGAAACACAGATTCCGCAATGCAAAGTTCGGACATTTGCGTGTTTGTTTCAACTCCAAAGGAACTCGGATCCTTATCGTCGTTACCGCGAACTCGGATTCGCACTGTAATAAATTATTCACTTAGACATTTTGGATGGTCAAGCAAACATGGATACTATGACAAAGTTACATATTAATCAGTAGTCATGTTCGCATGAACATTATTGATGATAATATGATTAAAGAATGGAGCAAGAGTTTGCTTTAGCGGTTTTTAAAATTTTATGATAAGCAATATTTTAAAATTATTACGATAGGAACTAAAAAGAGTTTGCTTTAGCGGTTTTATACAACAAATAAAGAAGAAGAAAAAAAACACCTAAAAGAGGATTACAAAAGTTACGTGGACATGGGTCGTACGTGTTTGATTTTGCTCTGTTATATATAACGATTTCTACTTTGGGAAAAACGTCCGGAAAGAGGTGACTCGAAATTCATATTTTATGGGCTCTGGTATCAAACAAGACTGGAATTGTAGCTCGGGGAGAACCAACGATTAAATGACCATCTTAGTTTATTTTGATAACATAAATAAAATATAATAAAATAATTGTGAGAAATAAATTAAAAAATTGATAACATAGGTCGATGAAACTTATTTTGTTTTTAGTTTCAAAACTAGTTCTCATAATAATAGATCACTGTTGTTGTAACTATTTCCAGCAAAACAAAGTCTCAACTTTTTGTTTTAGCATTAAAACTAGTTCGCATATATAAACTTTCGTTGTTGACAAAAAAAAGAACTAGTTCGCACAGAAATATTATCATTGTTCTTGTAATATATCACTGTGGTTGTACGTATAATTATTTATAATAGAAATAACTTAATAAAACTATTTATTTTTTTCTTGTTTTTACTTACTCTTGACTATAAATCTCTAAACCCTTACTATATCTAGTCCATAAAATAAGCTCAACATGCAGCCAATATAATCTAGGATTAACAAGTTCCAATCTTTTCCAGAAAAGCACCAATACCAACAACAAAAAAAATCATAGAGAAGAAAAGTAGAGCGGAATAAAGTTTATCTTAAGTAACGAATCTTTTGAAAAACCCTAACAAAAATGCAAGATGCTAGTGAGAAGGAACAATCTTCAACCACATATGTGGGTCAAAAATAAGTGAAAATAAATTGAGCTTTAGAAAGATATACTAATTTGGTCCCAAAAAAAAAGAGATGTACTCGAATACGTGTATATATATGTATATGTTTAATCTTAAAAATGGGTTTTCATATGTTTTAGGAACCACTTATTGTTGAATATATTTAATGAAATTTTTAAAGGTGGTTAGTACCATCAAACAAGTGACTCTTTTTTCAATATGTTCGAAATAATTTTTGTGTGAATCACTTTAAAAAAAACCTTAAAAATTGTCACTATAACCAAAGCCAATGAAACAATGAAAGAAAAACTCTAAATTTTTATATACGACAAAGACTTTGTAAAAAACTAAATGATAGTCTTTTTTTTTCTTTTCCATCAAAGTAAATGATAGTCTTTGTAAAGGACTCTATTAAATGAGTAAATATGTAATAGTTTTTGAAGCGTGTAAACGTAAAAAACAAAAACCAAAAATATTTTGAATCAATTTGCTCTCCCAAAATCCTATAATGTTTCGACTCATCTATCAAAATATATAATCATCTATACCTAATTATATTCAATAAGTCATTCGTAGTCTAGTAACTTCCTAACCATATATATATAACTATGGCTAAAATTGGGTTGTTGACAACAATCCATTTTTTTATACATTGAAATATTCAATTAGAATTTCCTAAAGATCAGCCGCAATTGGTACATATTAATGGGGAAATTGGAAATAAAGGAGGATTATATGAAGTTTTGTCCATATATGCATTCTAAATTTTACATTGTTAAAGTATGCTTTCTGAAAATTTAAACCCCATTATGTCCTTAATTTTTAATTTTCCTTTAATAAATAGAACATTAATTCCAATTCTCTTATTTAACCACTCAAAATTTAACAACACATAGAGGATGTTAGTTTGGACTAAACAAATTAATTTCTAAAGGATTCCAATGTTACTCTTTGTAGACTCCGGCGACGGTGTCATAACAACAATGGAGACAGTTATATGTATTTTACGTAGCAATACTAGCAACTTTTTTTGTTTTTGATTCGTCCAAATGCATGGATTCCTAAAGGCTAAAACAATAAGACCATTAACAAATCTGATTCCTAAAGGCTTTTTTTTTTTTTTTTTTTTTTTGTCAAAGAAGAAGAAGATTAGCTAATAAATGATTAAGAAGGATGAATAAAAGGTTGCCTTTTATTTCGATTTTATTTCCTTTTTTTGAAGGAAATTTTTGATTACACAGAATTTATATTCTAATTTTTGTAGAATATAGACAAAAACATAAGAATATGTTTTCTAAGTTTTTTAGACGTAGAGTAAATATTAGACAAAATATTCTAACTTTCATAGATTATAGAGTAAATTATAGAACATGTATTCTAAATTTCATAGAAATTGCTATTCTAATTTGTTCAGAACACNACTTCTAAATTCTCTAGAACATGAAGAGGCTATAGAACACATAATCTAAATTTCATAGAATATGTACATTGTATAGAATACGTAATCTAAACTTCAGAAGACGTATTCTAACCATTTTAGATCGATTTTTATAAATAGAAAATAATCACGAAAACCACATATTATCGATAATATATGCTTTCTCATAACTTTTTCATCATTATTCACAAGTTATCTTTGAAAAAATTGTTTAAAACTAATAAAAAGGGTAATTTAGGCATAGTTTATTTTCAATTTTAGAATGCATATATTGACAAATGTTCATATAATCCTCCTTTATTTACAATTTCCCCTTAAAATAATACAATTTTATTTTCTTTCAAAAAAAAAAAAAAAAAAAAAACTAGCGAGTTTTTCTATCCCGTTGTTCACTTTGTACCAACTGTTTTTCTTTCAAGTTTTTTTCTATTTTTGGTATGTATTGAGTATATATATGAGTTACTGAGTAACGTTAAAAGTATATTTACTTCTTTCATCTCAATAATACATAGTTTCTGAAAATAAAGAAAACTTTTGATTAAATTTTTTGAAGCCATGAAGTATGTTACTTCGTTTATAGTTTTGTCTCATATTCTTTGGTTTGAACATTGTTCAAGGTAATAAATTATTTCTCTTTTGATTTTTATTTATTAGCAAATTATGCAAATATATATTGATTATTCCTAAAATATAAACTTTGAATTTTTTTTTATTTTTTTTCCACCCAAAAAAAATTGTTAAAGCTAAAATATTTACTTGTGGTTGTTTTGAAAACAGCTGATGTGAAAGCAAAACGACTGAAACCTCTATGTAAAAAGACTGCTTTTCCAAACCC
>OVAQ01002907.1:359-11229 GCA_900406345.1 Erysimum cheiri | reverse complement strand
ACGTAATTTCTCCCGTGCTCAAGCACGGGTAGGATCCTAGTTGATTATTAATTGGTACTTCTTGTGGGGTTAACTTGACGTAGTTCACCATTTTTGTTGGTGAATTCGTAAACTCTGTCAATTTATTTTCTCTAATATCTTTTTATTTCTCGGTTTTTCCCAATTCTGTTTCGTTGTGTCTATTGTGATTGATCAAGCTCAAGATCTTGCGATTAAGGCGAAGAAGAGGTTGTGATTTATATTGTTGAATCCTCACAAACTTAATGGTTAATTTACCTTTTGGATAAATAATAAAAAAAATTTGTCTACAACGCATTCATGCATATTTAAAATATAGATTATGGTAGTAGTAGTGTATATATAAACCAATATACGACAAACCTAAAGACGAATTAATAAAATTACTCTTCTACATTTTTAGCCTTTTAGATATGAAGTTATGAACTAGCTATAAGAAAATATAGTTTGTATTAAATTTGAGTTTTGTTTTATTTAACTACGTGTAATGTTATAAAATATTTATCATAATTCTGTGGGTTGTAAACTAAGTTATACAAGTATGGACAGTAAATTAAATTCCATCTTAATATCTTTTTTGTAAGTGCAAAGATTCTTCTATATCATAAGAATATTGTTTTTTTTATATAAAGGAAAATAATCATGAATAGTGATTGAAGAATCGTACAGGTTATGTTTGTGCAGGGAGAGGGGTCGCGAGTGCGTGGGTCGCGTACAGAGGATGAGTCAGTGAGTCAGGACCTGTTTCCCCCTTTGTAGGGACACTCATCATCCTTTAACGGGCCTCCTCTTATCCTAGGCCCATTTACATCTTTTCAGTCTTTTTCTTGGGCCTCATCTTTGTTTTATGGTTTTAGTCGTTCTCGCGATTTGAACTATCTGATGGTGACACCAATTGGAACGCGACCACTAAACAACCCAACCGTATATACTGTCTTTTGTGGACAAATCTTTCTTTTGAGATAGATTGTCTCAAATAAATGATATAAGTCCGATCACAAGCCTATAGCAATCTCTCATGATCAACCATTAAAAGAAATAAACCAGCAACAACCCATGTTCAAACGTACTGACATACATACATATAGTCAAAGATTTATTCAATAATTTGGACTTTATCAATAACTTTTATAAACCATAAGACAGTTCTGATCAATTTTAAGATTCTTTTAGATTTTGTTTCTGTGAACTTTTGATTTAGACTTATCCGTAATTTCAATATGTTAGCGTATGTTTTTTTTTTGTTATTGATGTTGAGAGTCCAAACATGTCAATTTGAGATAATGAAAAAAATATTTAATTATCTCTTTTGGATTGGATCTTCTTTTTTTGGATTGGTAAGACTTTAGGTTATACTCATCTCTAATATTATGTAAAGAATCATAACACTTCAACTTTAAGACCTATTGATAGCGTGGATCTATTGATCTGTATACTTTTTATATTTTACTTTAGATCACATATTTATTAATTATGATGTGAGATTCCTAACATAATCAACTTATAATGATCTAATAGTTGTTGGATAATTTACCACGTGGATTGAAAAACCATGATTCCAATCTTTTCACTTCGATTGAGGGTATATACAATTACAAACCGGATGTTAGTATATTTATATAATATAAAGTAATATATAAAGAGCATATAGATCAATTCACTAATAATAAACAAAAGAAACAAAAAAAAACGACAGTTCTCTCTCAAGCGTTAACATCGAGGCTTCCCTTCTGATCAAATTTTCTGATGCCGTGATGCGATTCTGGTTAGAGAAATCACAGTCCCTTAAATCACTTCGTGTGGTTGTTGGTTCGGTGGTGNTTGAGTGAAACTTTCAAAGGTTGCGGAATTCCTTTGAACTTTCGAGCTCGATTCTGCCAGGATATTACGCACCAAAACAGTTTCAAGTTGATATTGTGATATTACACACACAAGCTCGTGATCAAACGAATTCAGAGAGAATTTTTGATAAGAAAAAGTTTGATAAGTTTTCTACAAAGGGGGAAACGAAATATAAAGAAGTCTAAGAGATAGGGAAGAGAGAATTTCGTCCTAGGGAAAGAAAACACATTAAAAGACATTAAAACACACAAAGACTGAATTTGATTTCAAAACAAACTTATCCCCTTCTTTTGTAGATATGGGCCTGTAACAACAATGGGCTTGTGAAATAGTGTGTGAACTTGTCTCATTAAAAACCCTTTCTTGGAAAAACCCATTGGGACAAAACCAAGAGGAGGGAAAAGAGTACAAGTCACACACCTCCATTGTTGTTGCTTAAACGGCTTGAATCACAACCAGTGTGGCTGGACAAGCATCTTGTTTAAGACTGCCCTGAATTTGACGTAGAAGTATTGTGATGGCTTGATTTAGTAGCTTTGTCTTAGATCTCGTCATGGGACCATTCGAAACATGCAACGCTACTTCTTCTTTAGCTCCGTTTGCTCCATCTCCAAGCTGCTCCTTTGCTCCAAGCTCCTCAGGTTCAAGCTGCTCCTTATCTCCATTGTCCGAGCTATCCATGATCACATCACGCCGGTGGAGCTTGTGCTCGCCGGCGTCGGGATATCCATACCTCAAATCTTCTTCTTCGTTTAGACAAACCCTTTGTTTTTCTCTTGTTGAAATTATTCCCCATTTTCTTTTTTCTTATTCAACTTTCTCGAATCCTCACGAACCCATTTTACACAGACGCTCTTTCAACAAACAGTGATAAAGGACGGAGGTGTTGTCCGGCAACGTCCCTCCTCCAACCTATGCGCGCATCATCTTTGATAGAACCTGCAACCCATAATCTTCTGAACTCTAGAGACAATATACAAAACGTGGATCTGAAATCCAATATTTTACACTTCTCTCGATCTGGAATTTCATTCATCCCTGAAGAACCCTCTCCCGGAGCTTCGTTGATGGCAAGAGATATCTCTCTTGGACCGTCAGATGCACCACGCCCGGTGAGGACGTCGATGGTGCACGACGATTCTTTCTTCAGAATGACGGATCTCCCTACCAAAAAGGATAAGATTTCTTCGCTCTCCGTCTTAGCCTCGAAACTCGCTCGTAACTTGCTACAGCCGAATTTACGTTCATCGGAGATGGCTATCTCGTCGCAAATCTCTCCACTTTCTCCGGTTAGCCGCCGCACTCACACTTCACGTTGGTCAGCCAAAGAGAAGAAACTAGGGTTTCTTCTGGTGGGCCTTTCATCCAAAAGCGGCCCATTAACTCTTCTGAGACCCAAGCCCATAAGTAGCAATCCAGCAAATAAAATCAGGTCTGTTGCATTATTTCCTTTGTCAATCCTTAGTCAATGTCGTCGATCTCTTTCTCTCAATGGCAGAAGACACCAATTGAGGGATAAGTCGTCTTTGTTGCTATGGTTTTACAATAATCTTCTGAGAAACCTAGATCTAGTCTCTACTATGGCTATGTGTAATGAATCCAAAAGGTTGAAGAGTTATGGTCTATCTACTGATCTCAAGCATCGAACAAACGTCATCATTCTCAAAAGTTGGATCACGTGCTATCAAGAAGTTGTTGTCTTTGATAAGAAAGATCATGAACCTCCGTTTATTGTTCTAAAGAAAGCTGCTCCCGACTATAGAACCGTAGTCAACCGAAACCTTGTCGTTGTACTACTTCGTGTAGTTCTTCTCGTGCCGGCGAGAATCTCGGTCTTGGTTTCTTTTCCAACGTCATCTAGTTTATTGACAGTGACCATTTTGTCGCCCATCGACTCGCTCGTGGAAGACCTTTCGACTATCCGTGATCTCACATGTGCCAAAAAGCTTTCAAGCCTTTGTCTCAAAGTTCTCATGGAATCTATGTCGATCTATTTTAACTATCTTTTTGTGGCAATGGGAAATGTCACTATATATTATGATTTAAACTATGAGATCTTTGTATCTTTCTTTTGTTTGTACTTGGTTTAGTTTAAATANAAAAAAAAAAAAAAAAAAAATAGATCAATTCACTATATATATATATATATATATAAAGAATTAAAGATATATACTATAAATATAAAGCAACAAAAATCAATATATCCAACTCCGGATTCGTGTGCATGTCTACGTATCTCCGAATACGATCATGCTAGAAGAGTCAAGACCCCTACACAATATGACAAACGTATAGGAGAAACGTGACACCAAATTTTTCTTTAAAAAGCTGAAATTAAGGGTCCGAATAGTGACTGCGTTTTGCGGTGCGGGAGAAGTGCGGTGCGGTTCAAATAGTAACGAAAATATATAGATACATATGTATATGCAGAGATTTTGACACTGTTACAACACTGTTGCGGTGCGGTTTTGGGTGCGGTCTATGTTACCATTCATAGCCTAAGATATACCAACAATACACAAGAAAAAGAAAAAATAATAAATAATTATAATGTAGTACTGAGAACCTAAAAAGAAAAAGAAACATCAAAAGGTTGCCAAAATAAAAAGAAACATGAAAAGATAAACTGACCAGAAATTTCCACAAAGCCTAACCTATTTATTTTGCCTACATCATGAGCCCCACATATTAGTTGCTCAACTATTTAATTACTTGTCATAACAGTAATTTAAGAACCTTTAATATTTTGTTCAAAATTTCACTTTTCAGGATATAATCTCTGTGAATATTAAAGGAGAGAACAGCAGTGACCATAGTTTGATTTATGAAACATATTTTGAAGATAATATATACAAAAAGGAGGAGAAAAATACAGTCAAATAGACAGAAATGAGAAAACAAAAAAAGACATAGCAATTTGAATTTAATATTTGGATTCCAAATCCAAGCTCATGAGTCTATTCTACTGTTCACAGTCACACACACACACACTCTCTCTATCTTAGCTTCTTTTGACTTAAAACCAAATGAATAACCCCAAACCTCAAACACACATACATAAACCCAAAAAAATCTCTCACTCACAGAGAGAAATAAAACACACAAATAACCACAACACTTGTCTCTCTGCTAACTTGTGCATCTCTCCGCCGGTTCTTGACTAATGGGCGCCTTCCGTCGTCGCCGCCGTCGCTTTCTTTTAGCTGCACTCGCCGCTTTTGCTCTCCTCCACCTCTTCTCCACCTCCTCCGCACTCTCCGTCGGTAAGAGGCCAATAAAAATGTTCTTTTTTTGTTTCTTTGCTAATATTGCAACTCGAACCTGAGATTTCTTGATTTTTCTTTTATACTAAATTTTGTTTGATTATTGAAAAAAAAATATTACGTTTTTTTTTTAATTCAATGTTTTTAATTTGATAATGGAGAGCGAGTTAACTCGGTAGTGTTAAGTAAACCAGGTGGATGGATTGGTCAGAGAACCGGGTCGGATGTACCGGGTGGGTTAATAGGGAATAATAAGCGGTTTGGAGGGCCAGGTTCATCACCACCGACGTGTAGATCGAAGTGTGGGAAATGTCAGCCGTGTAAACCGGTTCGCGTACCGATTCAACCCGGTTTGAGTATTCCATTGGAGTATTACCCTGAAGCTTGGCGGTGCAAGTGTGGCAACAAGCTCTTCATGCCCTAAAGTTTGATCAATTAGCATTAAACAATTAAGAAGAAGAAAAAAAAAACCGTTTTTAATTCTTTTTGTTTTGGTTTTTTTATTCCTCATTTATTGTGCTTCTCTGATTTTATTAACGATTGTAATGAAATCTACCCATATGTTAATATTAAAAAATTGGTCATGTGAAGAAATTGAGGACTTTGGGAAATGGCAAATTTTTGGGGGTGATATTACCGAGAGAGAGAGAGAGAGAGAGAGAGAGAGAGAGTACTCATCCTTTTTACTCTAATGACACTTGCTTCATTGTAGAACTCAATTAATATTGCAGACGTCTAATTTTGGTAGTGTTTTTGTCTTCTCTTTGTCATAATTTATAAGAAAATACAAAGGTTTTAGACAGGTACATAAAGAGTATACAGTGAAATAGATGAACAAGACCAACTTTGGCTTCTGATGCATCAGACTGGGCGGAATTGATAACCATCATGGAGAATTTTTCAGAATGGCTTGTTTTTGCTACAGAGATCCAACAATTTGAGTTTTTGAAGACTTTTTCATAGTTTTCAGTTCAGGAAGATATCGCATTCTAACAATGTCCCTGACGACTTTTTAGCTAAAAAAACTATAGTACTGAGTTCTATTTTCTCTCATATAAACACGTCGGAACGTGATTAACTCTTTCAAGCGGAGAGTCTCCAACCGACTACTTAATAAAACGGGTTTTAGGTAGAAAAAAAAAAGTTGTGTAAAATAATTATAAAATTTTTTGAAAAAAGTTTTTACTAGATTACTAGAAATGGTATACTATTTATTACCAAAGATTTTAAAAAATAGAAAATTAAAATTAAAAAGAAAGCTGTTGAAAAACTCTTTTGGATTGTTCACTTGATATTTGTATTATATTTCTTGAAACTACCTTTGGTGAATTATTTTGACAAATCCGCCAGAAAAATACTCATGTGTGATGGATTTTTGTTGTGTTTCCATTTTGTGTTATCAGTAAAATCAGTGATTTGCCCCTTATTTTCGAACAAATCTCTTCTTAACAAAACAATACTAAGTACTTTATTTGTCAGCTTATGCATGTTTGTTTGGACCCATAGGTTTTGTCCCTCGACAGCTATGTAGATTTCATTATTGCTCTTTGATGATAATTTTTGTAATAAGGTATCAACATAAAATCATGATTAATATTTATATCGTACTTGCACGTGTAAGTTTACAGCAGGACCATATTTTTTATTTAAATGAAAATAAAAATATTACTCCTCCACTTTATAAACGAATGTAAAAAAAGTAGTAAAAGCATTTATGGTTTGGAGTTTTTCCCATTTTCACTACAAAGCCGCATATGTACTCGTGTCGTACTGCATACTCTGTTCCTTACATATAAGTTTGCAATATCTGAATTAACTTCTCTCTTTTTTTGTTTTTTATATTTTTTTTTCATAGGGATATATCCCAATAAATTTTGCTTTGGTTTTAGTATTTGGAAAAGTATCTTCTGTTCTCATGTTTAAACTTTGATTTTACAATGTTAGCTTCACAGTAGAGGGCAGAGATTATGATCCTCATCGGACAAGTCATGGTTATAAATATAAATTTGTATAGCTCACATAAAAGTGGATATTATAATGCCTCAATATGTTTTGAAAAAAAACTTATTGGAACAGGTTAAATATCTTTCTTTAGTTTTGAGAGCTTTGAAAATTTTGGAAACACGTAAACCATTTACTAACTTCTAACCACTGTCCTATTGGTCGTGTGGGCCATTGCACTCGACCCAAACGTTGACTAAATAATAACAACTGCATGCTCATGTTGTTTATATCTATCATACGAACATCTTTTCTTTTTTTTTGTTTTTTTTGGTAAAAAATACGAACATCTTTTTTTCCTTTTAAATATAAACTTTGGCATAACGTACCTCTTTGTAAGAATATATACTCCTTTTTTTGTGTTCTCTTTGACAAAAATTTGATTGAGAGATGCTTATTTTTTTATTTTGTATGATGTTATAATTCCATCGACGAAAGAAATACCATGGGGTGATGGGGGAGAAGAAACAGAAACAAAACTGAACCTGAATTTTTTTCTTTTACCGAAAAAACACTTAAGATAAATATACACTACATATTATATTAACAATATATTATACACTATATATAGCAAAATTGCATTCTCGTATATTAAAAAATGAGACAGTACAAAATCGTAACTAAATTAATTTGTTAATTTGTTACATATTATTTCCTCAGAATACAATAACACGCTATTTTACAGAATATGCTATTTACTAAATCACGTACACAAAAAATAAATCCCATCACTTATTGTATAGCACTTCTTTTTTACAATTTTGACGATAATTTGGTTGTATGGCAAACAAGTCCAAAAAGAAGAAGAAGAAAAACAAGTCCAAAAGTTAATGCAACAGTTGAAGTTAGAAAAAAAAAACAAGAGGTAAAAGAAGAATTTTTAAGCAGCTACTTATATCTTCGTTGTCTTGTATACTATTTTAGATCAAACGATGTGATACTTTTATATTTGAAATATTACAATTTCATTATCCAAGAATCATACTATATATTGTATTTCATATATTTTACTACACTACATNACATATTTTTTTTTTTTTTTTTTTTTTTTTTTTTTAAACCAACTACACTACATATATAATGTATATTTTATCTGGTAAAATATTAGATCGCTTAAAAGTTACTAAGCTTCAATTAAACGTTTTAATCGCTATGCTGGGTTGACATCCGTTTAAAATCTAATCATTTTTTAATTTCTTATTTAACATGGCTAACACTTTCTTAAACATTGATAAAGACGGAACGGTAAACAATATCAAAGGGGTGGAAAAGAAAAGCAATAATCAAAAGAGGTTTTACGTGAGATGAGACTGATGTGATGGGTTTTGTTGGGTTGGTAGTGGACTGTACAGACATAGCTTCCACTTTTCTTGTAAATTATTTTCACTCTCTCTCTCTCTCTTTTAGAGAATAACTTTGTTTGTCCATTCACCGAGGAAAATCCAGTATATTGTTCATACTAAAAATGCTTTAGTTAAGGCCTACTAACTAAATATGCTTTTTGGCTCCATTAAAATCCATCTTAGTACGTTAGTATTGTGGTCTGAATGATGATGACCGATGACCCAAAATATTGGTGCAGATCAAGTCGATCATGACAAAATTTATGTGATTAGCGTGGAACGAACGCAAATGATATAGATGGACAAAATAAAAGTTTAATGGTGATAAAAATAAATATGGTGCATCTATAAATAAATATAAGTTTTTTTAAAAAACTTTTTTGACAGAACAAATATTTTGTTGGATAGATTTTTGTTTTTTTTTGTTTTAACACTATTGGATAGAGTTCTATTAATCATTTAAATTAACTCTTATAAAATTTTTAAAATTTTCACCTAAAAACAAAGTCTACACCTAGCTAACCGCTTCAAATTTGAAACGTAAGAAGAAAATGAGGGTTTATCAACCAAAAGAAAAACTGAACTAAACAATAATTTTTGTCGCTTGCATACAATAATTTTTTCATTCTAAATTTAAATTAACAAAATCCAAAACTGAACTAAACAACAATAAAAGCCCAATATTGTAGCTATTAAAGGAATAAAAACGAGAAGCATATATAGACATGAGTTGTCGTTAGTGTTAATAATTTACTTTAGGAATCACAAATAATAAGTTAACAATGGTAATAATAAAGGAACTAAAGTCACTACACTATTGAAAAGAACAGAAAATGAGAAGTGCATTGTCAAATCGATCGTATCAAATGATACTTTATTCATATAGTTTTAGATAAACATCAGAGAACAGTCCTTGAGTAGGTTCATAGACACCATCTAACACTTGGAAGCTTCATTTAATACTTCTGTACCCCAGTTTCATTATTTTATCAATTTCTTCATGCAACCAGATGTAAGTTCATAGTAAGTTGAAACTTTTCTCTCGTTCTTTGTTTAAGAACCCAATGGGCTTTAATTAGTTGTACGTTGGAGTCTCCCATGAACTTCAATTGGCCCCAATATTATAGATTCGGCCCTCCAGTTCTATTATTGTTTGAGATAGGTTAGTTGCCTAGTTTTTTTTTTTTTTTTGGTAAAAGATTAAATTTTATACCATTTTAGAATTTTTAACACAAAATACAGAGATATACAAGTAGCGGAAAAATACCGAAAATCTACAGAAATGAACAGAAACATCACAAACATAAGATGCAACAATCAAAGCACAAGCAATAACCCAATTTGCAGAGTTCCGAGAAGAAACACCGATTCCAAACTGTAAAGTTCGGAAATTCGCATGTTTGCCTCGGTTCCAAAGAACTCGAATTCTCATCGTTGTTCCCACGAGCAACCCCTTCCCGTAGGCAGCCTTCAAACCTCAGGAAAGTGGCACCTACAGCTTCTCCGAGGACTAACGCAAAAACGAAATGACTATGAAGGATATTAGTTAGTTGCCTAGTTGGTTACACACTTACACATAGTCGCTCATAATTTCTCTTGTGTTTTCTTTACGAAGGGTTGAATTTTTTCATCCTTAACTTCTTTCCATTTTCTTCCAATTTAGATATCTTAGATGGCCTCCTATCAACCGGAGTTGGCTCATCCTCGTCGCGCCTCCGGTGAGACCACCTGTCTTACTTCACCTTACTCACGCCAAAGTCAACAGAGAAATTTCTCTGTATCCTCCTTTAAGGAGAGATCGGGTCAAATCCACAGATCTGGCCGTAGCGGAGCTTTCCATCTCTCACCGATGGTTACTGAAGCGATTCGGCCTCTAACCACATGTTCGCCCAGTTGTTACTTTCCCGACCACCGTGGTTCCTCCGGAATGTCAAATCTGGTGGTCGGAGATCTTGCATCTACTGAGAAGGTTCTCGTCCTTCTTCCCACCACAAATGGGTTTGTATTCTTGTGGGCTTGGGCTTGGACCAGATTCTCATTGATAATTATGGGCTCTAGCCCATTTTCCCATTTCTCTTCGCTGGGCTTATGGTTTTTGGGCCAGACCCTAAATCTTCATTTTTCGGGCCAAGCAAGCCCAAGAGTCCATAGTGTTAGGAATGTCCTGAAATCATTCATGTACTTACTCTAGACATAGTTGTTTGTCGAGATCAGACATTCATCTGATACTAGGTAGTCATGACGTTTTGCTAGAAGCCACTCATNGTGTTATGAGAGAAGGTGTCGATCGATACCAACAAGGTAGTATCGATCGATACCATGTGCGGACCGAAATAGGGATTTCAGCCCAATGACTTAATTTATTCCGGTTCGGCCCGAGAATAATTAGGTCTTGACCCGTGT
>OVAQ01002905.1:0-11232 GCA_900406345.1 Erysimum cheiri | reverse complement strand
ACCCTTTAACAACCTTCCCACAGGACAAGCTGTTACCAATTAGCGCTGTAAGAATGCCACGAGGCGGTTTGTTACATAAATGTGTTTATCTGGGATCTTCACTTATCTCCTAGAAGTCTAAGAAGCAGGCAGTGGTTAGCAGGAGCAGCACTGAAGCAGAGTACAGAAGTCTAGCTCATGCTACTTGTGAGATCATTTGGTTGCAGCAATTGCTTCGGGACTTACACATCCAAGTTGTTTGTCCAGCTAAACTTTTCTGTGACAACAAGTCAGCTATACATTTGGCGATGAACCCGGTATTTCACGAACGGATGAAACATATAGAGATCGACTGCCACACCGTACGTGATCAGATCAAAGCTGGGAATCTCAAGACGCTACATGTTCCTACAGGAGAACAACATGCTGACATTTTGACCAAGCCTTTACACCCAGGTCCCTTTCATGGTTTCCTTGGAAAGATGTCGTTGTCAAGTCTTTATCTTCCTCCATCTGATGATCCGAAGCTAAAGACTTGAGGGGGGTGTATTAGAGTGGTTCACTACTCGGTTCACTCCAGTTATCTCGCTGGTTTAATCAGCTTATTTGATGTATATATAATGTTAATTAGACGTTGATTAGAGTTAATACTTTGTAACAAACCTTATCTTTTCTTCTTAATACGAAAGTTTGTTTCTCTCTCTCTCGTCTCTTTGTTCCAGTGTATCAAAAACTTAATAGAAACCATATAAGTCAATACACAAAAGACGGAAACAAAAATCACAGAGATCATATTACTTCTGAGGTGCCTTGCTTCCAGATTATTCGAGTCCTAAATTCCTAATCAACCAAAACAAAACAAAGGTTTTCCCAAAATCAACAATAGGGTTCCCCTCCAATTCCATACATCATATTCATGATACAAACGAATTTAGAAAATTTCTTATACTCAATTTCACACATATAAACGAACAATAGAATTAAGGGATGTCATTGTCTTCTCTATGATTGCAAAATCTGCAACTATTCTTAGACCAAAGGGAACTGAGAAATAGAGAATCAAACATGTTCAGCAATGGTTGTGTTCTAAGCATGAATAAGCGGCAAATTTGATAACTTGAATACAAACAAAGAGAGGATATTTATGAAAAGATACACATTTGCATAGCACATGCATATACATACCTTTGAGCGAACTTCTAGTTGCTTATGCCATTGATCGTTGCATTACGTTATGCATCTGAAACAGCCGAAGCATACATTCCTATTCCCAGCCTGAGCCACCGTGTGAATCGTCTCCGTCTTTGAGTTAAACCCGTGAACCAAAATCTGGATTTTGCCTTTGTTTTGATTTCGATTCCCAAAGCTTGAAACTTGCTTGCAAAAATTAACAATGTCACGCTGGTTTTCTTCAGCAAGAACCTTAACCAAACGCAAGATTAGAAAAATGTCACGTTTTGCATCATAAGGGCTAATATTTGCCAGTCTAAGTCTTGAAGATTTGATATTACCTGCCATGTTGGGTTACCGGGGTTTAAGACAACAAGGCTCTTACAGTGATCCCCTTAGCTTCCTCCAGTTGCTTCTTAATGTCAGATATTTCCAGTCTCCATCCTGTTGCTTAATCAAGATAGTCAGATACCTAAAACATAGTAAGATCTATCTAAGATATATCACAAGGATGTTCTAGATTTCTGAGTTTTGCATCCCCTTTGCCTACACACAAGAAAAGCAGAAATCCAAGTTTGCTTCTCAGGTTTACTTTTAATCAGAAAAGGGGGAGAAATACATGAGAATCTTCAGAATGTAACTTGTCTCTCTTTCAATTTTGCAGGAGTAAGATCCCCGCGATTAGCCTTGTTGATTTGTTGTACACATCTACATAATAGATTTGAACGAAATTAACCAAATTCATGGCAATAGATAGAAAGTTAATCATCTCTGTGTATTTTTGTATATACCTTCTAACACCGTAAAGAAGTTCCAGATTATTAGGATCATGCTTGAGACCCTCTAGGTATGTTTCCATGGCATCCTCATACTCCTTCAAGAAAAATTGAACTGCAGCTTTTCTGCTGTAATCGGAACCCTAACCGGAGCTCTCTAGTCAACAAGATAAGACCATTACCCAATCAAATCCAATCCCTAGACTGGTTTGTGATTTTTAAAATTTACAAAAATTTCTTTAGGACAAAGCAAACATAGATTAACACGATTTGTTTATTTGTTTTTTTTTTTTTTTTTTTTGGGTTTCCCAAGCACGTTTTAGAATGTTTTGGGCTGCATCGTTTAGTCTTCCACCTCATGGCAAGATTGTAGCGGAAAAAATACACACATGCTTCTAAATGTGACTTCCGGCATATATATATAAACTACACACATGCTTTCTAAATGTGAGTTGCGGCATATATAATGTTTGGGTGTATTTTTGTATGAATGAAAATCGAAATGCATGCAACAAAATTATTTAGAAACCTTGTTATGTCGTCGATACATAAAAGAAGAATAGAGCATATAGCGCATTGAGAAAATGGTTTGGATGGCTAGTGGTCGCGGTTTACATGGGCGGTCGGATCTCTTAAATTTGACTCAACGAACCTTGAATCATATTTTCTAGTGTTTCTTTGCTTCTTGTTTATGATGGATGCCAATCTGGTTTTGGCTCGATGATATCTCCAAAAGTTGATCAAATTGGGAAGTGTCAAGGTAAAAAATTGAAAGTAAACAAAGCATGACTGTTTATTGTAATATGTGGTCTAATTAAGAATATATTTAATCAGTATTGGCAGGGTTTAAATCAAATGGTGTTCAAACATAATATTGATACTCCGGTACCGGATTGTGCACAACATTATATACATGTAACGTAAATGCCAAGAGGTATGTAATAAACATTATGTTAAGTAAACTCAAAAGATATGTTTCGATTTGTACCCTACTTACCCACTCAAACCGTCATGCAACTCATGTAACCAAAACTTTCAATTCACACAATTATCATTTCCTAAATTGTAAAAAACACAATTGTTATGTCATTCACTTATGTGTTTTTTGTGTAGTTTATGTATCAAAAGGCTTTTTTGCCCAAAAAAAAAAAAAAAAAAAAAAAAAAAATGTATCAAAAGGCTCTCACAGACGAATTAAGAAAAGAAAAAACACAAATAGAGTAACAGAAGTTGTAATATTTTGAGCAAAAACCACTCCCTACACCAAGATATAAAAAGAAATCATCCATAAGCAAATTTAAAACAAAAAAGATTTATGAAAGAGAAGGAAAGAGTCATCTTCAGTAGCTTCACTTTCGGCTCCAATTAAAGCAGCAACCCTGCACATAACAATTTTTGAACGTCAAATTAAATATGATAGTCAGATATAGATAACCAAAAAATTAATTGATGATGTAGGTATATATTTCTCAAAGTTTGATGTATACCAGATATTGCAATATATAAAGAAACAACTGAATAAATATTTTATTTTTTTTAGTTAATTTATTGGAGTAGATTTCACATATTATTAGTGAATATTAAATTGATCCCTAATATATAATTTTAATAATTAAGTATACATTTTACATAATAACCAAATAACATGTGAAAACAACATTACAAGTTTCTTCCGACCACATTAAAGTCTAATATTTTTTTTTTGGTAGGAACATTAAAGTCTAATATGTGAAACATTAAAATGTTCTTAACATTCGATCTTTTGCCCTTACAAGCTAATAATATAACTCTACAGCAAATTTCGTCGAACGACTCTAGTCCTCTGGTAGTAGTTTGTCATTGCATTTGTCAAATTTTACAACCAAGTCTTCCATGGAAATAAAGTAAAGGCGGAGAAGTAATTTATGATCTATACTTTTGATGTGTGGCTATACTCTCTAATTAACTTTTTCAATTATTATTGTGGAAATATATAGATAAATAAATACAAGAATATATACCTTGGGAGTAGAAGAAGGTAATGGTTGATGATGTTGTTCGTTGATGGGTCGACTCGGGGTGCTATGAGAGGTTCCATTATAAGATCTCGCTTGGTTCCTATCTTCTTTCACTTTGTCAAAGATGAGTGTGTAACTCTGATTTTCCATGTTCGAACCCGATCCAGGAAATGGCGGAATAGTCGCCACCTAATTGAGAAAATATACTTATTTAGCGATATATTTATGAATTGCGACACATTTTTGTAACAATTAATTCTCGTAAATACCATTAAAATGAGTTTATTGTTTAAAAATACCATTTAAATGGTGAAAATGTTCATACCCTTTCACTACTTTGACCTCTAAGATTGCGTATCGGCCTAGGTTGCACCGGGACAGGATCACGTGATTGCCGTCTATTTGTTTCTGATGAATTTCCGGCAGATCTACTTCCACCACCATATGATTGTTGGTTGTAGGTTTCTGATGCGGGAGGAGCTCTAACTCTATTGTTTCTTTCATTATGTGCAGGAGACGGTCTGAATTCGGTTTCTTCTCTGCTACTGAATCTTTCATCTCTTGGTCTTACATTGTTGTTTGGTGGTTGGTCGTGCCTAGAATTTCGATTTTTTGTAGAATTTTGATTCATATCTGGATATTCATTCGGGTTAGACATGTTTGGATTCTTTCTGTTCTTGCTTGCTTTTTCAAACACGACCGTGAATGGAGCATCTTCGGTCCAGTCTCCGAATTTGGGCACATGTGGACGATTCTGTAACGTCACAGGTAAAATAACATGTTATAGGTTCTTATGATATTACAAAATCTAAAAAAACTCAACCTTCTAAACATTATTTTTTTGGCTAATTAAAGTGTAAATAATTCATTGATAATGAAAATGTGCAGGTTTACAATCAAGATTCTAAACCTTATTCTTGGTTCCATGACAAAAAAAAGTTAAAAGCATGGAAACAAAATCGTAAATTCGAACTCAGTCCATCGACTCAACAAAAGTAAAGAATCTATCGGTGTAAGATGAGAAGTAAAAACGATTTTTAAGATCACCAAACATGTTTTATGATCCATTTTTTAAGTTTGTAATTATTACAAACATATTTGACAATTACTCTCCATTCTCACGAGTAGAGAGATAGAGAGTATAATAAATAAACAATTCTAGAAAAAAGACTTTACACAATCATAAACAAAAAGAAGACTAATACGAAAAAAAAAAAAAAAAAACTACTTACTGCCATATTTGAGATTTCTGAATCTCCTGCAGCCACAAATGAAGAATTGCTTCAATGTATCTGAAACTGAGAGAGATTATTGAGAGATAGAGAGAGAGGTAATTAAGAGACGTGTATACACGAAGGCGTTGACAATTTATTGTCGTTGACTTGTCTTTCTTCTGATTGCGTAAAACGACGACGACTGCTTCTAACGGTGCTGATTGGTCTTCTTTGTACCTTAATGATTAACGAATACTTCCAACGAACGACGCGCTTGATCATGCTTGTTTTTATATTACACATAAAATAATTGCATACTAGGTATTATCCGATCGTATAAAAATTAGAGTGAATTGGTCCAGTAACATATATAGTTGAGACTCTTTGACCACACAAAAAAAACTACTATTTGAGACTAAATAATTGAGGAGATGACATGTAAGTTTTCGAAATTATGCAAGTAACATCATAAGTTAGATTCGGTATACGTAAAATGCTTTTATAAGGNTTTTTTTTAAAGGGTTTTTTTTTTTTTTTTTTTTTTTTTTTTGCTCTTTCTTACGTGAGACACTTTTTATTTCTCTTAATTTATTTTTTCCAACTTTTCTTTTCCAAGTATTTGTTTGATAATATCTGTTTAGAGAAAATTTTGTCATGTGAATCCGATTAATGACAAATCTCCTGCAAGATATATAGCGAAAACGTATGGGTTGGGAAAAATATTTGTGGAGTGTTTTCCGAGGATTCACAAATAACAGAAGACTTAGAGCAGGTGCAGCAGCAGCTCTTTGCTGCGTTTCCAGCCCAGGCCCCACTCCAAAATCTAAGGAACTTAGAGGAACGTTCCCACAACAAGAAACGTTNTTTTTTTTTTTTTTTTTTTTTTTAAATATCAAAATAAAACAAAAATAATAATAAAAAAATTAAAATAAGGGACGGGACTTGGAGACGTTGTTGCACATGGTCTTAGTGAAAAACAAGGAAAAAAAAAAAAAAACAAGAAATAACGGAAGAACACAATAACGATGCGTCTTGGAAATGATGATCGATCCACAACATTTCAGCTAGTTTGGTCGGTTATTTTTTGGTGAAAGTGCGAGAAAAAGGTATTCTTAAGGAGAAAGTTGATTGGAGACGTGATTAGAAAAGAATGAGATGAAGTTTAGATAGGCCAAGGAAAATCTCTTAGAGATGGAATTGAGGAACAAAGCTAATATCCCAAAAACTAAGAAATTTTTAGATTCCTTTCTAATTGAGAAAAAGTTTTATTTTTAGAATTTACTTGCTCCATGATAGTATATCGCATAGAACTCACGTCGGTTATATTGGTCTGATCGAGCTTGTACGAAACACTTGAGTGTTTGTCACCTATTTTTTTATTTCTTGTATGGTAGCTAGCTGGCTAACAAGGTAATTTCCGAACATGCGAGAGAAGACATTTAAAAGACGACTTTTATAACACGATAGGGTCACTAAAAATTTGTAGTAATACCATTTAGATTTAATAGTTATAAGAGTATATATAGCGTTAGCAGCTTCTATGTGTTTAATGAACGAAGTGTTGGATACTTGAATGAATTAGTTATCATCTTTGTTGATGACATTTTGATATATTCCCGGAGTGTCGAGGATTATGCAACCCATCTTCGCATGTATGCAAAGTTTTGTAAGTGTTAGTTTTGGCAGAAAGAGATAGGATTTAGGACCATGTAGTATGACCTCCAGACGTAGACCATGACCCACATAAGGTCGAGCTATTCAGATAAAGTGGCTTATACCCTCAAACTTTTTTGAAGTACGGAGCTTTTACGTCTTGCGGTTACTATCACAAATTTGTTAGAGGTTTTGCTTCATTGGCCAAACCCAATAGGCCACTCATGTTTAATAGTAACGAGTAACTACCAAATCACTTCTTTTTGTCCATCCTTAAATTACTCTTGTTTAATAACGAGTAAAATGTAGGTTCTATCAGGTTGAGTAACAAAAAAAATATAAGAATACTTTAAAGATATAAATATCCAAATAAATTATTTAAATTTCTCCACATGCATAATTTACTTTCTAAAAATCGGGAATTACAATCATCTTGACTCACAGAACACAACGTTTTTGCTACGAACCAAGACCACCATCACCCTTAATAATGTGCAATTAACGTCTTTGTTGATGTGCACTTAACGTCTTTGTTACGAACAAAGACTGTCACCTTGATGGTGTGAGCCTGCAACGTCTGCATTTATTTCTGCAACGTCTGCATTTATTTGGGTTTGATTTGATACTATTTACGACATCACAATTGTCACTATCTGTGAGTCTTCACGCCCACTCTCGGCCTATGCATAAGAAAAAAATTCTCTGCCGGCTCTACAAATCAATATGATATTTTTCTACATTTTTTTCTCACTCGCATGGTACCAAAAAATACGTTCAAGTATGTCATCCATCTTGAAATCGATAGAGTTCAAACACACTTAATTAATTACATAGTTTCTTAGGATGCTTTATGAAAAAAAAAAAAAAAAGATACATCTTGGAGATATATGTAATTATATAAATATATATCATTTACTGATGTATGATTTACTTTTTTTTTATTATTAAATTTTTGCTAGAGCTTTTTTTGAATTGTTATTATATCAAACAGTTGTAGCTAGCATCGTTAATAACTTTGTCATCAAAGCAACCAAAATTTATTTGTAAGTTTTCTAAATGTTAGTTCTTTTTGATAGTCGTATAGGTTTTTCAAATTCGACAACTAAAATCATTAATCATAGATTTGAAATTATGTATATCGTTTGCATAACTAAATTTATTTAGTCTTTCTTATTCATAGTCAAATTTCTTTTTTCCAAATATCAAATATTACAGTCGAAACTAAAAAATTTATAGCATCCAAAACATTAGTTTTATTTTTGATCAAATTGTTTCAATTCATATTTTCTAAAATTTTAGGATAAAATCTTAAATAGTAAAACAACTAAAACAAATCTATTTATACATTAATATCACTATAAATTAATTAAATATTATATTTTAACATTATTAATTTATTTTATTTAACTCCTCTCACAAGAGTTTGGATCCATAAAAAAAATAAAACAAATTTTTAATAAAAATTTGCTTTCAAAATTTAGATATTTAATTCTCCAAGACCAAAGAAAAAACAGATGCAACTTACCCATTGATTCGTCACCTCTCTTAAAAGTAAAGCAAACAGACAAAATATGTCTGTTGCTTTTACAAAGGCATGGGTAGACTTTAAAACTTTAAGAGTAGACTTCACTCTTAAATCTTAAGTTTTCACTTAATTACATCATTAATCTCTCTCTTTCTCTCTAAACAATACTTCAACACCTTTATACTTTTCTACTGAACTCCTCTCAGTCAGATCCTTCTTCACTCTTCAGTTTCTTGACTTTAAATCTTCTCTTACACCTCTCCATTTTTATGATTTCTTGGTGGTATCAAGAATGAGTTATATCTCTCTAACCCACCAATTTCTTGAATTTTAGTTCCTTCTCCGATCTGGGTTTTGGTTTTAATTTCATACCCAAGTAACAAAATTACAAGACAAGAGTTAGAAAATTGGGGTTTTAGTGTTTACAGTCTTGGTGAATTGTAGTAAAGGAACAAACTTTAAAGGTGGGGAAATTCAGATATGATTCAGTTACTGTTTCTTGTTCTGTTTGTGGAAAGTGCGATTGCATTCTTATTGTTGATAAAGATTGGTCCTTTAAGAGAGCTTGTGATTAAAAGCCTTGACCAAATGAAGATGGGTAAAGGTCCTGCTACTGTGAAAACCATAGCGGGAACTATGTCTGTGATTCTCTTCTCTAATCTCATGAGTATTGTCAAGATTCAGAATAAAGGTGCTAAGCTTGGGACAATGTCTCCTATGGATCAAGTTCTTTGGAGAACTCACTTGCTTGAAGCTTCCTTAATGGGTTAGTTTCTCTCTTCTTTCTTGCTTGCTTGGCTTTTTAGTATAACTATGATATAAGTAGACTCATAGGGCTTTGTTGATTGATTGTTATATTGATTTGTCATTTGGTTTCTTCTAGATTAGTTTTAAGTTATGGTTTCTGAACAAAAGTTGAAATCTTTACTTTGTGCTGATAGTCTAGCTGTTGTCCTTGGTCCTTTGCTTTGAAGGCTTACTGAATTCATATAGCTTTGTAGTAGCTAGAGGGATGATTCTGAATAACACGAACTTGCCTTATATTGACATTTCTAGGAGAAGTTGATGTTATGGTTAAGAGTTTGTAGACCAATTGAGTGGTTGGTGGTATTAATGTATACAAGCACCGTGCCTATGTTATCGTGTTATGTGTATGAACATATCTCTATAGTTGTATCCGCGGCTCTGTTTTGTTTAGTATTCACCAGATTTGAGAAGCTGGTTTGGTAGTTGATAAGTTTGGAACCTGAATCCTAATGAAGAGTAACACAAGACTTTCTTTAATGATCTTGAGTTGTCGATTAAGATCAAGAACACATGACCAAACACTAAGAAAGAACCAAAAGTGTCCGGTGGTTTGTTGAAAGAGATTGCCTTATTCTCCCAAAGCCAAAGAGGCTTCTCTTATTAGCAAAACTGCATTTCAGACATGATCGAACTATATTATACTAATCGGAACTGATTCCCTTATGTGGTAATTGGGGTTGATGCATTCTCTTATCAGTTACTTCATTTGATTTTTTTTTTTGAAATCTTGAGCTATGCAAAGTGTACATAGTGAAATTACATTTGAAGCTCAAAAACCTTGATGATCTTGCAGGAGTCGTACTTTTCCTCGGTTTCATAATCGACAGAATGCATCACTACCTAAGAAAGCTAATCAATTTAAGAAGCAACGTCGGATCATCGAAAGAAGAACTTGAACAGCTCCAGAAAGAAAGAAACGAACTGAAGGAGAAAGAGGAGAAAGCATCCAAAGAAATCAAGCAGCTGCAAGAAAAGCTTTCATCTATTTCAGAGAGACTTAAGAAAGCAGAGACCGAATCAAAAGAGAAAGAGAAGAAGCTCGAAACCGCTGAAACCCATGTTACGGCACTACAGAAACAGTCTGCAGAGCTGCTTCTAGAGTATGATAGATTGCTAGAAGATAACCAAAACCTTCAAAGCCAAATCTTGGGGAAAACAAAGAGCTGATGTAAGAATTTGTTTGGTGTCATTATACAATGGTGAAAGAAGAGAGAGTTTATGGAGTATTGCAGTTGGAGAAATTCTTGTAACATTTTTGTTTTTAGTATATGGATATTGAATGTCTTTTGAAACTGGTTCAGGTTTCTTCTCAACTCCTTGGGATGTTTTGTCGACAATTATATGAAAATTTCATGTTGAGTATGACAAAGAAAGAGAGCTACGAACGTTCTTTAAAGCTGAATAGATTAACACAAATTGTCCAAACTCGAAATCAACTTAACTGTGCTTATAGCGTAAGTTTTTTACTTAATGTTTTTCTTTAATAACATTTAACTTGTATGTTTCTTTACATTTTGGTTTACTTATAATATGATTGCAAGCATAGGTTAGATGTAGAAGTATATATAATAAGTTAATAACTACATATATCTTGTTCCAAAAAAAAAAAAATTACATATACTGTAAGTGTGGCTCCTTACAGCTTCTAAGACTCTAGCAAAATGGCTTTTTTTCTTTTTAGATGGGCTTCCCAAGAATTAGGCTTAAGCCCTGGGCCGAATACAAGAGGAAACAGTTACAAAAAAGGTCAATCGGAAAACGTATAACTTCGTCGGAAAACTTAGATCGGTCCCTGGCGAATGACCGGCGATAGCCGTAACGCCAACGCCGGCGAATACAAGGTTGGCGGCGTTGCAGCGAAGCCACCAAATCGAGGTCTTTGACGGGAGTATTCGGTTCCCGGCTCCGATCTCTCTCCAGCGGCTCACCTGACCGGCTACCAACATCCCAGCACGTTTTGCTTCCGACTCGCCGGCTCTCCGACACTGTATCCATGACGAAGCGACCCAGAGTGCTCAGGGCTAACACCTCACTCTCCAACGGCGGCGATTCCCGACTTCTAAGAACCAGATCTGTCGCTTCCGGTCCGGCGAAACCGCTTTCGCAGCGAT
>OVAQ01002902.1:0-11240 GCA_900406345.1 Erysimum cheiri | reverse complement strand
GCTAACAGGCCTAAACTTATCAAAGTATGCGCTGCATCAGGAATGAACAAGGCCCCCGCCACGGCCGATCCAAATGTGCAACAAGTTCTCATTACCAGACATCAAATAGGAAGGAATCAACATAAAACTATCTTCAGGCTGTTCATTCCTCACTTTCTGAATGTTCTTCACCATGAATCCTTGCTTTAGTAAGCTATCATTGGTTCGCCTCACCAGACTGCATGAGAACTTACCCACTTCTGGTGCCAAAGGTGCAATACAGCTCACACTGAGATACACAGCGTGGAAAGCCCTGAAAACTTGAAGTACAATTACTTCCCCATTGGTTTTTTCCTGAAGAACTTTGGTCTTATCATTGAGGTTCAAGCTAATTAGTACACGAGTGTTCCACACGAACGGGATCAGGTCATCTTCGTGTTGAACACGGACGTGGTTCTTGAGATCCTTGTAATACCCAGTGTAGTTACAGCCAAGTATGGGGCAGGAACAGGGGGTGAAAACACAGAGCTTCTCGTGGGTAAATCGGTTTCCGTAAGAAGAATTCTCTTTACACCCGTATTTAGCATTCGGACATGAGACTCTAGATGTTTCTATAACCTTCTCCATGCCTCTGCATCGAATGTAACCAATGGATAATGAGCAGGACGGGCATCTGTTCCTCACTTTAGTGCAGCACAAAGAACAAGCCAGGTGACCATTATCACACTGAACACATAACCACAGAGTTACTACAACAAACAGCTGTATGAAAATTCTAGTAGCATTATCCAATTTTCTCGTATTAACGGGCAATAAATATCAACAGAGAGTAAGGAAAATAAGAACACTGGAATCAGTGAAACTATGTAGCCTACTAAAAGGATCTAAAACCATATCTGAGCTTACAAATTCAATAACAAACTACAATGAAAACATTGTGACCTATAAGCTTACAAAATCTGCAATTAAACCTTTACTTCACCATTGCAGCAAAAGGCCTTAATCTATACACAAGTTATGATTCCTCTAACACCTATCTTCCTAGTGAGAACTCTTAACCTAAAAATGGATTGTGTAAATCAAAGTGCTTCAATCAGAGAAAAGAAGTTGTGACCTATAAGCTTACAAAGCATCAGTGAAACTATGTAGCCTACTAAAAGGATCTAAAACCATATATAACCTTACAAATTCAATCACAAAATACAATGAAAACATTGTGACCTATAACCTTACAAAATCTACAATTAAACTTTTACTTCACCATTGAAGCAAAAGGCCTTAATCTACACAAGTTATGATTCCTCTAACATCTATCTTCCTAGTGAGAACTCTAAACCTAAAAATGGATTCTGTAAATCAAAGTGCTTAAATCAGAGAGAAGAATCAAAAACCTGAAAGATTGGAATCTTCAATGGCTCACAGCAAATAGGACAATCAAGAACATCTGAATCCAATATCGTTACAGGAAGCGAATCTTTGCTCGAAGAAGAACTCTGACTATTTACGAATTTACCAAATCGTTTCTCTTCTAACACCGTTTCACGATCGCTCTCATCGCTGCTCGTTGATCCTCGATCCTCAGATTCAATTCGATTCTGAGTTTCTTCTTCATCGGAACTTCCGGCGTCTGAATTCTCGGCGTCTTCTTCACTTTCATCGATTGAAGGAAGTCGTTGCCGTTTCCGAGATTGATGATTGTTGCTTGATCCTTCTCCTCCGTCGTCTCCTCCACAAACTGAGAATCTCGCCATCTTCGGATCGAATAAAGTCAGATCTACGATTTCTTAAGAGAATAATAATTGTGGGATAAAAATCAAACCAAACCGATCTTAACCGGTGTTTTAATATGGCAAAATTAAGCAAATTAAAATACCAATGGGCCGCTACGAGAATAAGACCCACTAAGCCCATTTACTTGAAGAAGAAAGTTTCTTAAAGTTCGAAACTTTCAAAGTGATGATGAATTGAAATCAAACACGAAACCCTAAAATTTGGGGGTTTTTTTTGGGTCAAAAATGATCATGAATCAAAGAGAATTCAATAGGAAAATTAACAAATTTAATGATCTTTTAGGCTAATTTTGGGGGAAAGATAGAGAGATATTAGTTAGAAAATGGAGTAGAAGCTAGAGAGGAAGAGAAGAGTAGTGTTGGTTCCAGCTCCAGCACAAGGACATATAACTCCAATGATACAACTTGCAAGATCTCTTCACTTACAAGGTTTCTCTATTACAATAGCTCAAACCAAGTTCAATTACTTAAACCCTTCAACTGATTTGTCTGATTTTCAGTTTGTAACCATCCCAGAGAACTTACCAGAGTCTGATCTTAAGAATCTAGGACCAGGAAGGTTTCTGATTAAGCTAGCTAATGAGTGTTATGTAAGCTTTAAAGATTGGTTAGGTCAGTTTTTGATTAAGCAACAAAGTATTAATGAAGAGATCGTTTGTGTTATCTATGATGAGTTCATGTACTTTGTTGAAGCAGCAGTTAAAGAGTATAAGCTTGTTAATGTTATTTTAAGTACTACAAGTGCAACGGCTTTTGTTTGTCGGTTTGTTATGTGTAAACTCTATGCAAAAGATGGTTTGGCTCATCTTAAAGGTATGTTATGTGTCTCTATTGTTTTTAAATGCCAATTCATGTGTTCGCGTCTTAAAAAGGTATGGTGTTTTGTAGAAGGCGGTGGGAGAGAAGAGGAGCTAGTACCGGATTTATGTCCTATACGGTACAAAGATCTACCAAGTTCGGTATTTGCGCCAGTAGAATTTTCAGTGGAGTTGTTTAAGAATACATGTTTTAAAGGAACTGCTTCCTCTGTGATAATCAATACAGTGAAGTGTCTAGAGATCTCATCTTTGGAGTGGCTACAACGAGAATTAGAAATTCCGGTTTATCCTATAGGCCCTCTTCATATGACGGTTTCAGGTCCTTCTACGAGTCTTTTAGAAGAGAATGAGAGCTGCATAGAATGGTTGAACAAACAAAAGCCGAGTTCGGTGATATACATAAGCTTGGGAAGCTTTACATTGATGGAAACTAAAGAAGTGTTGGAGATGGCTTATGGGTTGGTTAGTAGTAACCAAAACTTCTTGTGGGTGATTAGACCAGGATCCATACGTTGTTCTGAAATATCTGAGGAAGAGTTGTTGAAGAAGATGGTAATAACAGATCGAGGTTACATTGTGAAATGGGCACGGCAGAAAGAAGTACTTGCACATTCTGCGGTTGGAGCGTTTTGGAGTCATTGTGGATGGAACTCGACTTTAGAAAGCCTTGGTGAAGGAGTTCCGATGATTTGTAGACCTTTTACGACTGATCAAAAGGGGAATGCGAGGTATTTGGAATGTGTGTGGAAAGTAGGGATTCAAGTGGAGGGTGAGCTAGAGAGAGGAGTGGTCGAGAGAGCTGTGAAGAGGTTAATGGTTGATGAAGAAGGGCTTGAGATGAAGAGAAGAGCTTTAAGTTTGAAAGAGAAACTCAAAGCCTCTGTTTTAGCTGGAGGTTCTTCACGTAAGTCACTTGATGACTTCATTAGTATTGTGAATTCATGAATCTAAATGTTCCATTGGAATTAGCTGAGCCAATTATCAATTTAGATCACTTTACTAATTAAATAGTGCTCAACAATCCTTAATGGCGAGATAATTAGTTCGTCTTGTTAATTTATAATTTTATATACTTACACTGAGCAAAATATCCCCACCCGAATATTTCAGTCGACTCGAAATATCCGATTCGAATCCGATTAGAAAATATCATAACGGATATTAGTAGCTAAAATTTTCGAGTACCCGAGAAAACCTGATCTGAATCCGTCTGGGTGGATACCCAAAAGAATATGAACATAACTAACTCATTAACCTATTTGAATTCGGATATTACTTTTGAATATTTTAAATATTTTGGGAAGTGTTTTTACCGAATCTTTTTGGATAACTAAAATATTTTTGGGTACAGTTTGGATTTATTTTATCGAAGTTTTCGAATAATTCAGATAATTTTGAATATTTTTGAATATTTTTTTTATAATTACGAATAATTTCGGATTTCAGATAAAATTATTTCAAAGTGCCAATTATCTATTGTTAACCTCAAAAATATTTCAAATAATAATCGCACCAATATGTTTCAAATGGGCCAATTATCTATTGTTAATCTCAAATGGGCCGTTTCTAGCATAAAATCCCTCTCGGCCCGTTTACGTGAAAGAAGAAGAGATGAATTGAATCGAACACGAACCCTAAAAATTTGGGGATTTTTCGATTTGATTACGATTCAGTGGTTTTTGTTCTTACTTTCAATTTTGAAATTGGATGAAGAAGAAGAGATGAACAATCACAATGAAGAGCCAATCAACGCACCAGAGCCTAATCGTTGGTACAATCTCACGTTAGGTCCATCACTACTCAGCAACAATCACTCACATTCTCCCAGATTCTGCACTTTACGATGTAAGTTAAAAAATTATCTCAATTCTCTTAATGGGGTTGTTCTGTTTCCGAGATTGAAATAAGAAATTCGAGAACTTTCTGGAAATTTTTTTGTTTATGTTCTTCATTTGAATTTTGCTTGCAGATGAGTTTAAACCGGCATCAATTGATTATACCAAACCAGGATCGTTTCATAAGAGCAAAGACAATAAGGTTACATTGGAGTTTCAAAACAACCAAGTTAATAAACCAAAAGTTAGATTTGAAGGTGTTAGTGAAGATTACAATGACAAAGATAAAGATGCACTTCTCTTCTTTGATGGCGAAAATTTTCGATTAGAGAAGCTTAACCGGTCGGTTAAGCGTTTAAAGTACTTGCGTGTTCCTGAAGAATCTGGTGCAACAGCTAGTGGTGGAGTAGTAACAAAGGTTGTTCCTCCAGTTGCAAACACCGTTAAGCCGGTATGAAGTCTTTTTTTCGAATCTTTGGCAGGTTTAATAGAACGATTTTTGTGAAGTAATTTGTGTTTTTTTCTTCCAATATTTGCAGGTTAAGATGGCACAGATTGACATTAACAAGCCTGTTAGCTTAGGTATACTGGTTTTTACTTTGGCATGTTTTGTTCATATTATTGTCTCTGTATGTGTGTGTGTGTGTGTGTGTTTGCGCGTGTGTGATTGGAAGTTAACTACGGTTTTGTCTACTTGTTACAGATCATGAAAACGAAGAGGATCCATATTCATCTGCTCCTAATCCTATTGGCTATGAATCCGAGGAGGATGTCGACATTGATGATGATGATGGCGAAGAGCCAGCAAGAGAAGAAACTACGTCAACAAAGGAATTTCAAACTGGTGGCCTTGATATAGACATTAACCTTCCGCATCCAGCTGAAATGGAAGATGATGAGATTGCAGTTGTGGATATCAATGATGACGAATCTTACAAAGGTCTTAACGCAGCAGAGGCACTCAGAGCTCAAGTAAACGCGGAAGCGAGAGAGGAGTCCCGAAAGAGTTCAAGTTCAGGCAGCGGTAGAGAAAGTGAGAGTAGTGAAAGCGGAGTTGAGAGTAGTGGAAGTGGTAGCGGAAGTAGTAGCAGTAGTGAAAGCAGAAACAGCGGTAGTGAAGGCGGAACTGCTAGCGAGAGTGGAAGCCGGGCGAGTCACTAGGTCAGCTATGTATTTTCTAGTGTTTATGCGTTTGATGTTAAGTCTTCTTAGCTTGAAGAGTTTAGCAATTTGCCTTCAGGGCATGTAAATAAACATTTGTGTTGTTCAGTTCTCTTTTAAGGATCACACTGTTTCCGTCAAACTAATTAGTTCTTGAAATCACAAAACAATGCACATTTTCTCAAGCATAAGTAGATAGATATTTCAGCTCACACTGAAAGTTATACGAAAAACATGAACTACAATCAGTTCGTCGTCTTCCACTTCCTGAAAAACCGTCTTATAGACCAAGACAAGACATCTTTCTGCACTTCCTGAAAAACCGTCTTATAGACCAAGACAAGACATTTTTGTGGTTGGCACGGACGTGGTTTTTGACATCCTCGGATGTGCCGGTATAGTTGCAGTCACTCACTGTGCAGGAAAATTGCGCGAAACGACACAGCTTCTCATGACAAGAGAGATTTGCGTATGAGATAATCTCTTTACACCCATAATTAGCATTTGGACATGCCACTATAACTGCTTCAATAACTTTCTCCATGGCTCTGCAACGAATTTTGAACCGAACCGGTTCTTGACACGACGGACATATGTTCTTGATACTTCCCCAGCATGGAGTACAAGCTAGATGACCATTAATACACTGTAGAAATTTAAGTACACACAGTTGTTTAGTATATGATTATTAACACTCACTTGGTGTGTTATAAATAGTCTTGGCTAATTACATCAATAGTCAGAATCTAGTAATTACCTGATATATAGGAATCGTGAGAGGCTCACAGCAGATGGGGCAGTCGAGAAGATCATCCAGCAGTGTGATGGGAGAAGCATGAGCTGATCTGGCAAATCTTCTAATAATCAGCCTATCTATAAGCTTGTCTTCATCTTCTAAATTGAATATATATGTGATCAACAAAGCAAAAGCATAAGCAAAGAATAAAAAGCAACCGATCATCAATATGTCAGGGGAGAAAATATCACTAAAATCCATCATGAACATGTCAAGCTAAAATCTACTTGAAAACTAGATTTTGATATAGGACAAATTCGGTTTGTGCTTTAAACAAAAGACAAGGAAGAAGGAATTTAGAGGTTATTTGGAAGCTTGTCTTCGAGAAAAGAAGTCGTGGGGTTTGCAGAAGAACTAAGAAGTCTAATGCAATTAGGAAACTAAATTATGTGCACTTGGACAAGTCCTTTAGGTTTATAAGAGGTTTAGGGTTTTTATGTAAGTGTATATAATAAAACCTCTATAATTATCAATTAATAAAAAAAATTTCGTAATATTTAACACAATTCGATAAGATAATAAGATAATATATTTTTTTAAACAATCTATGGAAATATATGACCTTATCAATATCGTAAATTAATAATTGTATAAATTTATCACTTATTATAATATGATTTTAATATCTTTCATTTTTCTTAAATTTGCATTAATTTTTGTTAGAGTTTATTTCTAATATTTTTAATGCATCATAAACTTTTGGTTTTGTATCATAGTCGTGATAATTGCTTTCTTATTAATAATTTATTCTAGAAAAGTATTGATTAATTTACAAAATTAGACAAATCTTTATATAAATTAATAAAATATTTTAGTTGACATTATTAATAATTATGTGTTGTTGTCTTAAAACTTTGGTTCTTAAAACGCTGTCGTTTTAGTAGAAAAAAGTTTTATTTCCTGTTTCTATAATTTTCTTTCGGTTCCATTTCCTCCATTTGTACGGAACAAAGATGGCTCAAGCGTTACTAAAATTTCACCTTCCTCCTTCTTCTTCCCCAATCCCAAAAACCCTAATTCACACTCACTGTCTCCACACCTTCAAGAATCCAAAATTAAACTCACGACATTGCCTCTTACGATGCACAGCTTCTTCTTCTTCAAACAGCAGCAAAACCTTAAGAACTTGCAAAAATTGCAAAACCCAATTCGATCCTCTTCTCAATCACCCACGCGCTTGTAGATTCCACACTGCTCATTTCGGAGGTACAAAAAATTAGGGTTTTGTAATTCTCTGATTTGGGAATTAAGGGTTTGAAGAAAGTTTCAATTTTGTGGTTTTTTTGTTTAGGTGAGACGAAGAGGAAATTTGAGAGTGTATACAGTGGTGGAACAATGAATACACCAAATTCTGGAGAAGTGTTACAATATTGGCATTGTTGTGGTTCTGAAGATCCTTTTGATTCTGGTTGTACTGCTTCTCCTCATTCTACATATGATGATTGATTCATGAAGAAGAAAAGGAAAAGAATAAAGAATCTTTTTTTCTTGTAAAGTTTTCTTTCTTTTCTTGTAGAGAATCAGAATCTTTTTGTGTGTTTCTTTGTATCTTTGGATTAAGGTCTCCTTAATCACATTATCTCCATGTACAAACTTTGATTCTTGTTTTGTTTTGGATTACTTGTAACTTTGCTTCTCAAGTTTTCTTTTGAGTTTGCTTGATGTTATGTATCTTCTTTGTTTCTTGTTTAGGTTTATGTTAATCCTCTTTTGATGTTGTCTTTGCAGATTGATCTTTCTGACATTTTATTTCAGCTTTTTCTTTTGGTTCTGGTGGTAAGAATTAAGATGGGAGATCATTTAGTGTTGGTGGTTGATCGGTTATCGAGTGATTCTGTTCTTGGGGCGGTTAACCGAGCTGATTCGGTTAACGAAGATTGTGCATCTGAATCTGTATCTGCAGGAACTGATTTATGTGAGAGTAAGTTTGTACAATGTAGGATTTGTCATGATGAAGATGAAGATTCTAACATGGATTCGCCTTGTTCTTGTTCTGGAACCTTAAAGGTGCTTTCTTTGTTTTTCGGTTGTTTCCGGTAAACAGGATTCATAATCTCAATGATTCTATCATCAATTTTTTGCAGTTTGCTCATCGTAATTGCGTCCAGAGATGGTGCAATGAGAAAGGAGATACCATTTGCGAAATTTGTCGTCAGGTATAAATTCTATAGGGCAACGCCGCAACCTTATCATATCGTCTCTTGATTCTTTCTCTGTTTTGATGAAATTATCTCACCAAACCCTGTTTAAATTGCAGCAATATAAACCTGGTTACACGGCTCCGCGACAATTGTTTCACTACACAGGCATTTCTATGAACTTCAGGTACTTTTATTTGTCTTGCTTTTGACATCCTTCTTTTGTTCCTCTGTACAATGTAGTAATCCTATTGAGAATCATTCTCGTTGTTGGAAAAGTCTCAGGAACGATTGGGGAATCGAGGGACTAGATCTTCGTAATCCTTATTTTCTAACATGGGATGCAGCTGACGATCACGAGCTTTACTCATTTCATAGTCCCACAAGCTTGATTTGTTGCCGCGTAATTGCCTTGCTAGTATGTTTCCTCTCTCTGTACTTGAAGAAAATACAGAACCAAACACCCAATTTAACACATATTAATTTTTACTTCGTGTACAGTTCGTCCTCCTCCTCTTCTTACGCCATGCTCTTCCAGTTTTACTAGGTGAAGTCGATGATTTCGCGATAACTTTGCTTATGGTAAAGCTCGATAAGCAACTACTCAAACATACATATTTCCTCGGATTTTCCCAACTTAGAGACATATATTTTGTTATCTTTTGCAGTTACCATTAGTAAGAACATTAGCAATCTTATTGCTTGCGTATGTTTTTGTCAAGGCATTCACTGTTATACAACGTTGCAGACAAGAGAGGGTAAGAGAAGCAAACATTCTTTGAATTGTTAAAATATGATTTAAAACATGTTTATGTGTTAAGCTATATAACTTGTTCGTTGTTGCAAATTAGGATACGAGACTCTCTGGTTTCTCTTCTGATGAAGAAACCGCGCCGCCTCGGATATTAATGGCATTGCCCGAAGGACCTGATTTTCATGTTCCTGTCCTGTAAACTAAGACAATCAATGACTTTGTATATGTATCATGAACACTCATAACTATACCCACAGAAAAATGTTGCTTTATTTGACAGAAGATGTTACGAAAAAAAAATGTAATTGTAGAACCAAAGAATTTCAACTACAATTAATGATCTAAGAATTAAAAATGAACCAAAGACAACGAAAAAAAAGATAGAGGAAAAAAAAAATCCCTATTACGAAAAGTAAAAATAAAATATTCTTGGTTCGAGTGGCGTTCGGGAGAAACCATATTAAACCATACTAAATTCTACGGCCTGTTGTGGTTGATTCACATGCTTCCACCAATCTCGTATGTTTTGTACACCTTTGCATATATCTTTCCATAGCCACGGACAACACGGTGCAAATATGACGGGTACAAACCATAGCAAAAAAGGTAGACCGAAGTGTAGAGCCAAGTGAGGAGAAATAGCATAGAGGAGCACAAGGAAAATACCAAAGCCGAACGTGTGACTGATGCGTCCCCAGACGTAGTATTCAGAGCATGTGACATCCTCCTCGATTGCCATAAACCAACACCAACAACTAGATAGAGCGGTCACGACATAAAACTCAGTGAAAATTATCAAAAGAGAGACAATTGGATCATCTAAGTGAATCTTGTGGGTTATGATATACACGATGGCTGCAATGTTAAGGATTATAATGATGCTGCTCATCGCAACATCGTATCGTAGGTGCTTGTTACTCCTGCAAGTTAAAAGAGGATTAGTTTTAGTTAATATAATCAATCTTATGTTACAATACAGTAATGGAAAACAAAATCGTTGATATGGAGTCTCACCACCATACGCGCAGGAGGCTAGGAGATTCATGGACGAGTGTATACGTAGCAGCAACATTAGTATTAGTCATGCCTTCGATAAGTAATTGGTTGATAATGATGCGCAAGAAAACTTTGTTAAACCCTAATGCCTATATCTTATTATATAAAAATCAACAGATGTTCTGAAGAATTTTTTTCGTTTTATAAGAAAAATATGAGACCACCTAGTTGATTATATAGACATAAAAATTACAATTCCTTTTTCTTTTAGAAATCAACAGATGTTCTGAAGAATTTTTTTCGTTTTATAAGAAAAATATGAGACCACCTAGTTGATTATATAGACATAAAAATTACAATTCCTTTTTCTTTTAGAAATCAACAGATGTTCTGAAGAATTTTTTTCGTTTTATAAGAAAAATATGAGACCACCTAGTTGATTATATAGACATAAAAATTACAATTCCTTTTTCTTTTAGAAATCAACAGATGTTCTGAAGAATTTTTTTCGTTTTATAAGAAAAATATGAGACCACCTAGTTGATTATATAGACATAAAAATTACAATTCCTTTTTCTTTTAGAAATCAACAGATGTTCTGAAGAATTTTTTTCGTTTTATAAGAAAAATATGAGACCACCTAGTTGATTATATAGACATAAAAATTACAATTCCTTTTTCTTTTAGAATTAGTATTATATGGGATATATACGTATAATTTTCTTATAATTATATTTTTTATAATTTACACATAATTATCTTTATACAATTTTATTATAATTCATTCATAATTATCTTTATATTTTTAAAACTTATTAAAAAATCAATTTATTTTTGACACGAAAATTNACGAAAATTTATAATTTACTCATAATTATCTTTATACAATTTAAGTATAATTCATTCATAATTATCTTTATATATTTTGAAATTATTTAAAAACAAAATATTTTTGACACATATATTACAATCT
>OVAQ01002900.1:0-11246 GCA_900406345.1 Erysimum cheiri | reverse complement strand
TATGTGACAATATCAAGTTCCATTTCACTCTTTTGCAGATCCTGGAATATGGCCAATGCTTTCTCTTGCTCTCCATTATTACAAAGCCCATCTAACAAAATGTTGTATGTCATAATATCTGGAGGCACACCACCAGAAACCATCTGTTTGAATATTTTTTGGGCATCATCACATTTTCCAACTTCAAAGAACCCATGGATAAGAGTGTTGTAAGTGACGGTGTTGCCAACCAATCCTCTTTGAGACATCTCCCAGAAGAGTTCCATAGCATTCTCAACTCTCTTAGACTTACATAATCCATTTATGAGAGTACTATATGTCACTACATTTGGGTAACAACCCTTGCTAATCATCAAATCAAACATTTGCTTGGCCTCATCTAGGCGATCATGAATGCAAAACCCGTTGATCAATGAACTGTAAGTGACAACATTAGGAGCTATAGACCTTTGGACCATTTCCTTGTGCAATAGTTCAGCCTCAAAAAGCTTCCCCTCTTTAGCAAATGCATCGATCAATGCATTGAACAAAAATACATCTGGGCTGATTTTCTTCTCAATCATATCGCTTAGTAGTCCATCAGCATCTGCCCATCTCCCGTAATTACAAAGGCAACTTATAAGGCAGTTGTAGGTAAACACATCTGGTTTGATTCCTTTGTTGTCCATTTCATTGAACAGTTTGAGTGCATCATCCACATTTCTGTATTTGCAAAGACCATCAATGACCGTGTTGTAGCTAACAACATCGGCCTCTATTTTCCCTGCTTCCATCTTCTTGAGCAGATTTAAAGCCAAATCGATATCACCTCTCTTACATAGTCCATTTAGAACCGCACCATAAGTAACCAGATTTGGTTGGCATCCTTTCGCAACCATCCGTTCAACTAAAGCCACCGCTTCAGAAGCTTTGTTGTGGAGAAAAAGTCCATGGATTAGAGTGTTAAATGTGACTGTATCAGGTTGATATCCCATTTCCACCATTTGATCAACCAAAGCTACAGCTTCAGAAATCCTCTTCCCGTGACAGTATCCACTGAGAAGCGATGAAAGCGTGACAATGCTGGGCTCATAGCCAAGTTTCATCATCTTGCCAAGAATAGCTAAAGCAAGAGAGAGTTGGGAGCGGCGGCAGAAAGAGTTAATGAAAATACTGTAAGTATAGTGATTATGCGAAATTCCCAAATTCTGCATCTGCTCACCCAGAGAGATGACAACATCAAACTTCTTCATCTTAGCAATGGCACTCAACAATTTACTGAACTCAATAATGGAAGGAAAGGGACGGGACTTGACCATCTCACTGAACAGATCAATAGCATCATCTAACTTAATATCACGAAGCCCATTTCTCAAAATCTCTCTGTAATCGTAACTCGCATTAGACAAACCTCGTCCCCTAGAGTAACTGCAAAGACTAAACAATGGAGAGGCAGTTCCAGGATTACCGTTCACCAGAATATGCTGATGAGTAAATCTCTTTGCCTTTAACGCAATCAATCTTCTCATCTTCTCAACTGAGAGTACACCAGAGAAAAGCACAAAGAGACACACCAAAATCTGCAGAATCAACAAAAAAAGGATTTTGTCACACTAAAAGTTAACAAAGTGCCACTAATTTGGTAACACGACAATGAGCCACTTGGATTTTAAAAGTGTTAGACTTTGGCTGTAAAGGCTAGAGCTTTACTCAGTAAAAGATCAATGGTCACTAATTGTATCGACCCTAACAAGAAAAGATAGATTTAGTAAAATGAAGAACCTTTGGTTCCCCAGACGATGATAATCTGCAGATCACAACTTCCGGCGAACTAGATTGTCCAAAATCAGCAATCACTATTTAGAGGTATTTGTAATTCCAAAATCAGCAATTGTCTGACAATTCTTGAATCACATTCCTCTACGAATTTCAGGTGATTTATACATCAAGATTATAATTGAAATGGGTAGATAGATAGATGGAAGTAACGGTAACAAAAAATAAAAAGAGTCACAGAGATAATCAATCAAAGTAGTAAATTAAACTATGTACATATTAACTAAATAATCAATCGGAAACTTGGAGAAGCCAAGCCACGAATAATTTAATAAGCTTACTCGATTTTTGCTTTTAAGGCATAACTAATGAGGAAAGCAACGAACGTGACGGAGAAGAAGAAGAAGAACAAGACAGAATTCGTGTGATTGTGAGAAAGAGAGAGAGGAGGGAGAAAAGAGAAGGTTAGTCTTTTGTCGTGGTTGAAGATGCGCGTCAAAAGGACGCTCTAACGACGCGCGTGACTGTTTTATTTACTTCCTTAGTCATTTTTTAAAGCCCAAGTAACTGTTTCTAAGCCCAAGTTACTAAATGAAGGCATTTGATGTCAAAACACTCTCTGTATCATGAAACCACTCTCTGTTCCTAAACCGTATCGATGCTCTTCCAAGATTCACAGAGGTACTCAACTCGCCCAGATTAATCCCATCAAAATATTGTAAAGTATAGAGTTCATGTGAAATTCCCAAATTTTGCATCTGACGGTTCAGATTATCTTCTAATCATTTCCGGTTTCGCTGGTACGGTTTGGTTTGATGATTTCACATTTAAAAGTCCCCCTTTAGTAATTAACTCTATGAAAAAGAAAACAATATAAACCAATTTGGGTCACAAGAACCGAGCCGGATCAAAGATCAGACAAAAAAATACACATTTCATCACATCCTTCACACTCGTTTGTCTAAAGTATAAGACTATAAGTTAACTAACAATCTAACATCATCATCTTATCAGAGACTAAAGACAACTCTTATTAAGATCAAGATGTCGAAGTCTAGTTAGCGAAAACCGAGAAAAACGTACCGAGTATCAGGCTTTCCATAAAGAGCTTTTGGTCGTTATAACGGAAATTTAATTTGTTAGGATGTTAAACATAGTAGTTAGCACCATTGGTGTGGATTAACAAGTTTTATGTACTTGGTTCAAGACAATTTATATGTTAAACCTATGATAAAAATCTGATTTCTATGATTAGTGATTTCCTTGCATACTCCCTAATGCCCAACACATGTTTTATTTATTTCTTGCATTCATTTCTTTGTTTTATTACTTTCGGATTTTTATTCACTTGCATCACAAACACCCAATTCATATTGTTGGCCTAGCTTGAATGTTGTATAACGATTTACAATGGGAGATGCAACGTTAAGAACTGCAGAATTTTCGATCTCACCTCTAGAACTCGGTCATGCTCTTTCACACGTTTGGCTGATGGAGTCTCATTCGTTTTCACTCAAACGTTTTTTGATTGATCATCTTCAAACCTCTAAGTTGTTGTTCTACATCACTAGCCAGTCTACTAATTTTCTTATCAACTATCGACATATATATGGCGAAAGCCATGACACGATCGCATTGAAAATTATTTGAATACATCTTCTCCTTGTTAGCATACAATATGTCTCTCAATCTTCTTATCACTGGGAAAGAGGGAATTTAAGACAGTTGTTGTAAAAAAAAAAGTGGTCAATGTCTTATTTTAAATCATCGAAATTTCATTCAGCTTGCACTTCACTTTTGCAACTAGATTTTCCAACACTAGTATAAACTAAGTATTACCCTCATGTGATGATTTTCTTGCGTTAGTTAGACGAAATAATCCACCCATCAGCCTTGCAGCTTTGTCAACATTGTTTTTAAACCTTTTTATCTAGGACACATCCTGTACAAATATAATCCACCAGACAAAGGCTTCTGAAATTTGTGAGGAGCGAGTTACGGTATAATTGGGCAGTAACATGTTGTTGACGACTGTGCTCCAAGCAATATTTTTCCCAGGAACGGAGATCAGCTTCCAAGAGCAAAAGATCTTCGGGATGATGTAAAGCTATGTGGCTGCGAAGACCATCAAAGGGTTCAACAGGATCGGGTTGTTTATTCTCGAGCACGAGCATGATATCAGAGTAGAACAGTGGAGGTTGTCTTTCTGTAGCTTGAGTTTGTTCACTATCATGATCTTTATAATTTACGACAATACAGATAAATCGACGCCTCTATTTATAGTTTAATGTTTAGAGTTTGAAGTTTGAAAATTGAAAATTTAGTTTTAGTATATAGTATTTTTTGACTTAAAATAAAAATCATGATCTTTTAGAAAATTGCCGTTATTTTTTTATATTTAGGACATACCTATACTAATATAATCTAAGACGATGTTGTTGACGTATACAACACCATTTAGACATGATTGAGAAAACGAATTGAAAAGAGCAATTTGTCTTTTCCACTCTACCTTTTGCTTTTTTTACTTTACCAATTTTCATAAATTCTTTCAAATCCACAAATCGTATTAAAGCAAGCTTTAATTATTTGATGGACTATACTAATGTGAATGGTCTTTTATTTAATACCAAAATGATCATATGATATTACTACGACAAGATTAAATTATGTAAAAATGCTGTAAAAATGTATCGTATGATCGCATCATCTAGTTTTTTTCTTCTATAAATCCGGTGTTAAAACTAAATCATACACACCAATTCTCTAATTTTAGACAAGAAATATTAAGTCATTGGGAGTTGGGAGTTGGGACATGAAATTTAAATTTAGGCGGGAATGGGATTTAAAATTTTGCTAGTTACAAACGGCTATAAACATTAACGGGCTTTTATTTCGGCCCAATTTGATTTTTTTTTCTGTAAATAATTCCCTATTTAGAAATGCTATATTTGTGATTTTTGAGTTCCCTGGCAGAGTAATTGTGTCTTCTTCATCGGTGACAAGTGGCCACATCACCGGAGAAATCACAGCGAAAGGTGAAAATTACTGACATTTCTTAAAATCCAAGCTACGTTGCGACTCCTGATTTGAGATTCTCCGGTTTTCGGGTACGTAGATCTTTACAAGTCTTAGTTTTTGAGTATCACTGTCTAGGGTTTATGTTTTTTTTTTTTGGATGTGTTTATCTGCTTCTATCGCTAAAAAGCTTTAGCCTTTATTTTTAGATATGGAGCTTTCTATGGTTTTATATGTTTAGGCCAAGAAAAGTTTACATTTTTCTTTGAATTCACTGTAGGATTGTTGAGCTCATGGCTAACGGAACCTTGAGAGAAAAGGTTACGGTCTTGTGTTACTGGAATGGTTCTATCAAGTATGGTCCTAATGGCATATACTATGAAGGATCTACTCCTAAAAAGATCAGATTTAAGCAAAAGACTAAGTTAAGCACATTGTTGAATGGCCTTTATCAAATTATTGGATTAGCTAAGCAGAAATCAAAGATTGAAATCGTTGGTAGGTACCCTGTAGTTGTTTCACCACATGTGTTTAGGTATGTGCATTTTCCCGTGGCGAACGACACTAGTTTGGAGACTATGCTTGAGGTTCCGCGCAATCATCCTTCTATAACCAATGTGGAGTTGTATTTGGAAGTGAAATCGACTTCTCATGATGTTGCTGATCATGCTGCTTGTTCATTGCCGCCATTGGAAAATCTCGGTAGTTCCTTGAAAAGACAGAGGACCCAACAACCCCAAGAAGCTACTGGTTATGTCACACATCCATCTGTTGAAGTACAGAGGTATAATAGTGGGTTAGTGGTTCAGGGAGTGGATAACAATAACGGGTTGATTGACGACCAGGTAGATGCTGATTTTGGAAACGGTAGCATTCATGGATATGGAAATAGAGAAATGACGGATGAAAACTTGGGTTCAGATGGAATGGAGAAGGTGGTCAATTTGACAGCGGATAACGGCAATCCACACAAGGATTTGAATGTGACACGCTTGGAGGCATCGGGGAATGCTGTCGATTCAATTCTGTGTTCTCTGTCCAATCTGTGGGTTGATGATCATGAATTGCGTGTAGGATTGTGTTTTAAAGACAAAGATGAGCTGAAGAAGGCAGTGGACTGGTGCTCCATAAGAGGGCGGCAAAAGTGTGTGGTAAGAGAGACCGAGAAGGACGAGTATACGTTTGAGTGCATCAGATGGAAATGCAACTGGTCGCTTCGGGCAGCTAGAATGGAAGAACACGGACTTGTTGTGATAACCAAGTGTAATGGTCCACATACTTGTTGTCCTATAGGGCCTAATAATTTCGACGCGGAATTTACAGCAGAGGAGATTGAATGTCTGATCAGGGTACAACCCACACTAACAGTTTCAGAGTTGAAAGATTGGTGGTTTGAAAAATTTGGTCACGAGCTTGCAACTTCAGAGATGCAGGCAGCAAAACAAGAAGTAATCAAAAAGGTATATGGTGATTGGGATCAGAGTTTCAGAGTATTACCCAAACTAATAGCTGCGTTTCGCTCATCTAATGGGCTACTTGTGGACTGGCAATACGACCTTTTTCCAAATCCTGAATTTGCATCCTTTCGTGGTGTATTTTTGGCGTTTCAACAGTCCGTTGAAGGGTTTCGACACTGTATACCTCTGATCACGGTGTACACCAAAGACTTGAACGGTAAGTACCCTATGAAATTGATGATTGCCTCAGGACTCGATGCTGACGAATGCTATTTCCCGCTTGCATTTGCGGTTACCACAGAAGTGTCTTCAGATAGTTGGCGTTGGTTTCTCACTGAAATCAGAGAGAAGGTGACACAAAGGAAAGAGATTTGCCTCATCTCCAGTCCCCACCTGGACATACTCGATGTTATTAACGAGCCCGGGTCCCGTTGGCAAGAACCCTGGGCTTATCACAGGTTCTGTCTGGATTCTATTTGCTCCCAATTCCACGATGTTTTCCAAGACGACTACCTGAAGAGCCTTGTAGAGGAGGCTGGATCCACAAGTCAGAAGGAAGAATTTGATTCATACATGCAGGACATTGAAACGAAGAACTCAGTAGCTCGGAAATGGTTGGACCAATTCCCTCAAAATCAGTGGGCTCTGGCTCATGACAGTGGTCGGAGATACGGAGTCATGAGACTCATGACGATTGATACAGATTTTGCAATTTGGGAAAGCTCTTTGTCTCTTGGCCTACCAGTGACAGCAACTGCACTGCTTCTGTTTGATGAGATGAGATTGTTTTTTAAGACGGGTCTTTGTGATAGCAGTGGTAGGGTTAACCGCGGAGATATATACACCAAACCAGTCATGGACATGCTCGAAAAGTTAATGACAGCATCCATTAGTCACGCTGTAATGCCGTTAGAGAAAGGTGTGTTTCAGGTCACAGAGCCGTTACAGAAGGATGAGTGGATTGTTCGGCTGAGCGAATGCATGTGCACCTGTGGGGAGTTTCAATCAATGAAGTTTCCATGCCTGCACGCTCTAGCAGTCTGCGAGAAGCTGAAAATCAACCCGTTGCAGTATATAGACGACTGTTACACTCTTGAACAATTATACAAAACTTATGCCGCCAGTTTTTATCCTGTTCCGGAAGTTTCAGCTTGGCCAGAAGCTTCTGGAGTTCCGACATTGTTTCCACCGGTCATTCTGCCGCCACCTAACGTATCAGGTAAGTCCGAATGCAAAATTATAAGTTAAATGGATTTGGGTCGAACGAGTCAATCTTAATAGACCAAGAATCATGAATGATAACTGAACTAAAATTAGGTATAAACATTACTAGTTGCATTGTAATATCATTTTATTTTCTGATTTCAATATTAACTTAGAATTTACCAAGGCACATGGATAAGGCTATGATGCACAATTGAATACTGAAGATTCCTAACATTCAAAACATGAACAATCATAATTAAATGTATTCCATCAAAGAAATGTGTAACACTATTTGTTTGTCTGTGTTTTGTGTTATTTAGTAAAAGACAGNCCCAAAAAAAAAAAAAAAAAAAAAAGGTAAAGACAGAACCAAGGAGCCTCCTAGTGATGAAGAGTTGAGAAATGCAATTGCTCATATCTTGAAAGTGGTGGACTCTAACACGGTGAGGATTCAAACCACAAAAAAATTCCTGTGTCTTAGAAGATAGATGTCTAAGTCTAACACTAGCTTTCTTATTTCCTGACAGACCGCGTTCCCTGACATCCTCAAGCGACTTGGTATGAGTTAAAGATTAGATGGTTTTGTTTCTTCACTTAAGATTTTGTCTCTGTAACTTGCCTTGTTTTCAATCTGTTTTTACAGCTAAGAAATTCAAAATCGATCTCACCCCAAGAAAGGCAATTATAATGACGATGTTCCAAGATGAGCTCAGTAAGTAAGAATCCGTGGCACAGGCCGAGGATGAGGAAGAAGATGAAGAAAATGGTGGTGGAGTAGTAATGTCCTAAATAAAATGAATTTAGTTCAAGTCATTGACTCTCTATCTCTCTCAATTTTAACCCCCACACTGACTTATCCTATTGGATCTCTTCTAAAATTCAACTCTCTCGTAGTTAGACTAAAGAGGGAAATAACTCTGTTATTCGTGTAATAGGAAAAGGAGATTTTGGACTCTCCCATTACCTGTCATTCAAAAATGTTGGATGCAATGGAACTACACATTATGCATCAATTTCAGGCTGCTTCAGAACCAAGACGCACTCAGTGTTCTCTGATCCCATCCCTGAAACTTAATGTGTAAATTCATGTTAGGAAAGGTTAAAAAAAATGCACTGAAGATCCCACAGCTATAAATAAAGAAGATAACATATAACAATCCAGTAGATGAACCATTTCTCATTTTTTCACACTTTGATAACATCATAGGTTATTGTTGATGTACATAAATATATATTACAAATCTGTATATCGCTGGTTCAGAATGTTAACAACATTAGTTTGAAACACACCTGCAGCTAGAATAAACCGGATGAAAAATGAAGAACAAAACTATATGACGCCAACGATAGACATAAACAGTAACAAATTAACAATCATCATCAAAACAGAATTATATGGTACATCAAAAATTACCCCAACAGTCTCACCGACGCCGATGAGAGAGTTTACCATTAGACCTCTTTCTAGGGGTTGATTTTTTCGATGTGGAAGAAGACGAAGCTGTGAGGGACGATTTTCCTAATTCCTTGTCCTCACTAAAGGCTTTCTTTACAGTCTCTTGTATTTCCATGTACCTTTGCTTCTTTTGTAGTCGTTTCTCAGGAGTGTCTTCTTCTCCACAAGCTAGTTGAGTTAAGTCCTCACAGTGCATAATGTCGTCGAGCGCTGCCGAACAGCGTGGGAAGAAGCATTTCCCGAGTTCCACTGAAGATAATAAGAAAACAAGGTCAGATAGGAAGTGACAAAACCATCTTCAAAGATGATTTTAGTTATGTTCTTTGTTGGTAAGGAATAGATGAAGTGGGTGAGAATCCATACCGGTTTTAGAAAGCGCTTTTAGTCTACTTTGATGCTCTTCTAGGATTTCGAAAGGTGCTATCTTTACGTCCGGTGATGTCCTCTTTGTACCAGTGAGACAGTCAGGCTCGGGGCTAGTCACTATGAACTCGCATGTTCCCTTCATCTGGGCGATCTCCATTGCAACTTGTGCTTCCAATGGAAAGAGACGTCGAGCAAGTGCAACTAAACAGTGGACACAAAGTACATTAGTTCACTTGGTTTACTAATAGAGCACACGAAATTCGTTTCAAACGTATGAATAAAGAAGAGTTGAGAGATACCTCTGTTTTCAAGATCGAGCAGGATCATCTTGAGTTCATGGGCAGCCACTGCAAGAGAGGGAGGACCATCTTTAGGAATTGGATCTCCGTTTTCACCACGCTCTAGTATTTCTACGCATAGCCGGCCTTTGAGAGAATGCTTGAATCGCTCCGGAACATTATTATACTCAACTGCCATAGTGGCTCGTTTTGCGATCAAGAGAGCGGTTCTACCTTCGGAAGTTGTTTCTGCTACATTCGCACCTTTCGTCAATAGAGATAGTATCAACTGTGGCTCCTTCCGCATTGCAGCAACATGGAGCACCGTGTATCCCCTCGGATTTCTAAGGTTGACATCAGCGAGATCCAGGTCTAAGAGATCTGTTGCGGTCTTCACATCGCAATAGGCAATAGCAAAATGAAGAGCATACGCATCATCAAGACTGGTGTGACCTTCCGTCAAAAGCATCTTGACTAACGCGACATCATCCGAGTCAAGTGCCTTATGTATATTGGAGACATGTTTCTCTACTTCAAGTGCCTCCAAACCGAGCTCTTTCCGGTTGTCGATGATTTGTTTGACAGTCTCTTCCGGCAATGACTTGTCAAGAGTAACTTTATCAACATCAGACTTGACAATAATCTCTCTACATTTATCCAATAGCTTCTTACATGCTTCACCACATATACCAGCAAGCTTGAGAATGACCAAAGTGCTCTCTATAACAACTTTGTCTACAACATTCAGTAAATGCCTCTGAAAATGCAATACAAGTACTCAAAGTAAGAAACTTTTTATGAATGTATAAAAAGGTGCAATTAATGGTTCTTTACCTGATAGAGTGTAACTAATTCAGGGATCTTGAAGATGAAAGCCAAATAGAGAACCTCCAACATAAAATCAACCGCCGGCCGGCAAGCCACGTGGGAGCAATTGTCGTCAGCGCATTCAGAAACTCCCTTTGGCGGTGGCCTCACTCTGCTGCTGTAAAGATAAGCCAAAACGGTCACAACAGAATCGAAACCGACTTTGTAATCTTTCGCAATCTCCTTCAGCTCGAGCTTCACGGCGGTGCTGGAATCTTTCTCCTTCCTGGCTGCGGCTAAAGCATTCTTGAAGAAAGGGCTTCTCGCTGAGAGGACGCACCGGTGAAAAGAGACCTCGCGGCCGTCAGAGAGAACAAGCTTAGCGTCGCTGTAGAAATCTTCTGGAGAGTCAAAGACGGATTCGAGGCTGTTGGAGAGGAGTTGCAGAGCCGATACATCAGGTCCGGTGAGAAGTTGTTCGGCGGCTGGATAAGCAAAAGAAGACTCGGCGTTATCTGTAGGTTCAGGTGCGGCGGCGAAGAAACTAGTGCTGCTTGTGTTGCTGATTTCATATGAATCGGCGAATCCATCAATGGTGTCCATCAATGGTGAACTGAATTTGAATATGACAAATTGGAGATCTTCTTCAATTAATGAAGAAAAGATTTGGTTGAGATCGAAAAGAACCGTACGAGAGAGAAGATAACCATTGACGAATAGAGTAAGGAAGCAGCTAAAGCCAAGTCAATGCGAGTAGTGGTGAGAGAGATGAAGCATCCTCTACGGTTTTCACCAGAACCGGTAAATTTCCAGGAAAGGAATTGTATCCAGATATAGTTTTAATAATAAGTGCCAAAAATATCTTAGAGCATCTTTATAGGCATATGTTTGAGTATGTGTGTT
>OVAQ01002899.1:0-11248 GCA_900406345.1 Erysimum cheiri | reverse complement strand
CCGACCCGAATAAACCGAAGCCTCCGAACGCCCAGGACGAACGAGTTTGGTTAGTTTCGCGATTTTTCATTTTTAATTGAGCAAGTGATTTGATGTTTAGCTTCCCAAATATTAATTATACTTTTAAAATTATATGTAGTCAATTGTTTAATAGTCATTGTGTGCCCTTTCTCGCATGGGTGGTATTTAATCTTCTGATTTTTCATTGCTGCTAATTATAAACTTTTAATAAATATGGATCATAATATCTAACATGCATGATATTATAACAATTTACTAGTCTCATTCTGATACAAATCAAAAATTTATGACGAAAAGACAACATAGTGACTTATATATTTAAAAATCATTATTAAGTCGATTTTTAGGAGTTTATATGATTCTGAAACTTCACGAGTAGGGCACGGTTGGTGAGAAACAGAGAGTCCTTTCAATAATCTCCCATCTTTCCCTCTCTTTATTCTTAATTTTATATATGTTACTCCGTTTTTAAAATATAAAAGCAGACCTAATTCCACTTTTAGGTTTATTTAATAATCAATGAAATTAACTCTACAGTACAATCCTGACTAATAATCGAGATTGCGAAGAAATATAATTAAAGTCGTCGTCAAAGATTTGATTAAGAACTCACTTACTTTTTTAATTCATTTTTTTTTTTTTGGTGAGAACTTTTTTAATTCATTTGACAATCAACTTCGTGACATTCTTGCGTGATTTTCGGCTTTTGTTACCTTAATTATGCTTTTAGTATAATATAATCGGCAATTATGACATTTTATAACTTCTTGTGTTTTTCGTGGTCGATATGATAGTGATACAAAAGTGATCAATCGTCGAACCCTATTTCATAGTTCCCCTAACGATTTTTTTTCCATTACTATTTTCTTTTATTGGTTAACTAAATTTAAAAATACAGTGCATTTGCATGCGATTTAACCAATAAAATAAATTAAAAAATACATTGCTTTTGCATGTAACCAGTATAATTTTGTACAATTCTAATTTATCATTAATATTTTTGATCGCATTATTTGTGTGACACCAAACGCATTACACATTCTTCAGTACAACTATTAAAATATATACTAATTTTGATAATCAGTTACAGTTTAAACCATTCTATAGTACTATTATTGTCCTGCATTATAAAGCTTATCGTGGTCAGGTAAAAAGTCGTTGAGCTGTTTTTGACATAAAAGATGACAAAAATAAGATGTAGCTAAAATATTTAAATACTGTGCATATTTTGACCTAAATAGGGAATTACATACTCCGACTCCATCTATTTAATATTTAAGCATCCAATTAGTTTTGAAAATAAATGTGTACATACAATTTTTTTTTTTGGTGGAATGTGTACATACAATTAGAAACTTATTTCTTATTATGAGCGAGAGGAATTAATAAAAGTCGATGTTCACAGGGACTTTTGTGTGCCAAGTGGGACCCATTTTGTTGGTTCACGTGTAAAGAAGTCAGTTTGACTAATTAGTCAGTACAGTATTAATTATTAAATTTCAATTACTCCTTCTGTTCCATAAAAAATTGTCACTTTGCACACAAATTAAGAAAACAATTAATTTTACATATTTTTTATATAAAAACACAATTACCTATACATTTAACTATATTTCAACCAATAAAAAAATAAACTGCACTTTAAAATTAATAAATTTTTCATTGAAAGTCGAAAACGGTACTTGTTTTGTAACAAAAAAATTTCTCTACAACGACACTTGTTTTGAAACTGAGAGAGTAGAAAACATAATCCTGTCAATTCATTTGCTTTTTCTTTTGAAAAATGTCATCAAAATCATATCCCTTCTTTACAATTTTTTTTGTTTTCGTTTATTTGTCTTACAAAACGAAGCTACTTGTTTTGTTCATTTTTGATTGAGTCATTTTCTGGCCCTTTTTTTTAATTATAACCGATACTACACAATAATTTAATTACTATTGATTATGTAACGTTTCTTTCACTTTGATAATTCTTATCTCTCGTGTGCCAGCTTGAATATTGCAAAGAGAAACGCTTCGGTTCTGTGTCATATTCAAACTCTAATATAATTATATTATCGACAAAAGATGTTACAACTATATATATTAAATATTAAATGTATGTATGAAGTTTGGAATTAAAAAAAGGGTGATTAGAAATGCGATTGCATTCCAATATTAACCTGTCATTGTCTGTTGCTTGTGGGAGCAGGTCCGTTGGACTGAGTAGGATTCGCATTTAATTTATTTACTCAAATAAATTTTATTTATTCTATTCTCTACTAGTATAAATTAAGTATCTGTATAATGCAATGCACATGATCTCGACGGTAAAATAAGGCTGGCTACTGATATTTCTCCATTACTTTGTTCTTAAAAAATTATATTCCAATACGTCTTTCTTCTGTGGTGATTAAATTAACTCCAGAGTCCAGAGACATTTTTTTTTTTCTCAAAAATTTTGGAGTTTCTAACATATATATTAATTATGATCTGCTTATGATTAATAGACTTTAACATGAATAACGTGTTATTTCACCCATATTAAATTGTTAATTCTTTCACTATGTCACCCGTATTCTATTACTGATGAGACAACTAAGACCATAATGGAAGAGAATAATAAATTTGTATACCCTTATGTCGCGGTTGAACATGACAATACGTGAAATAATGGAAGAGAATGAACATCATTTTATCGACAGAGAGACAAAATCCCCCCCATCTTTTTAAATAATCATACTGTAGATTTCACCAACATTTTCATCATATACAAATTATATCTTCGGTAAATATACAATAGTGTACGGTTTAATCAATTATTTCAACTGGTTTGATAGTTTATCCGGGATTCAACAATCAGTTTCAGTCGTATTCATAAATATAAGAGATTTAAAAACACTATTTATAGGGAGACGGAAAAAAAGATACTCCTACAAAGTAGCCCATATTTTAAGCCACTTTGTCGACTCTGTAGGTATATAAATTTTTAAATCCCTCTAGGGTTAGATTACTAACACTAAACAGTCAATAATGAAGCTAGTAGTATTATATAAAAGGGGCACAAAGGGAATTTACAAGTTACAACAAGTCCACAGCTTCTAGTCCTCACTTGGTTTTCATTAAAGAGTCTTTCGTATGACCAAAGAGCCACTTTGAATTTGAGGGATAAAAAACTAGGGTTTCACAGTTGATGATGAAGAAGAGACAGATGGTAATAAAGCAGAGATCAAGAAACTCCAACACTTCTTCCTCTTGGACTACGACTTCGTCTTCTTCTTCTTCTTCGGCGATCAGCAACGTCCGTTACGTGGAGTGCCAGAAGAATCACGCTGCTAACATCGGAGGTTACGCCGTCGACGGTTGCCGTGAGTTCATGGCCGCCGGAGTTGAAGGAACAGTCGATGCTTTGAGATGCGCCGCTTGTGGTTGTCACCGGAATTTTCACCGGAAGGAAGTTGATACGGAGGTTGTTTGTGAGTATTCTCCACCTAACGCTTGATTTTTCGAGGATTTCATTCTTTTTTCTTTTTTTTTTCTCTTTTTTTTCTTTTGGTTTGGATTTATCGATTGATTTCTAAAGATGAAATTTATTAGAGGATTTTTGTATATGAAATATTGATGTGTATATCAACAGACAACAGCTGATCACATACCGCCCATCTATATCTATATGTATTTATAAAATGGCTTGTTGGTTTGACATATTGTATAGTTCTGTTTGTGATGTGTAAAAAATAGTTTATTTTGTAAATTTAGCTTTTTGATTCCAAAAGGTTCAATGAGCCAGCTTCACGGATTTACATTTGCCATCAAATGCTGATTTCAAATTATAAGATCCAAACTAGATTTTGTTGTTGTTGTTATAAAACTGGAGAATATGTGGACTTTTCTTGTTTCATAAGTCGAGTTTAATTTAGGATCACGTACCTTCACAGGGAAGAAGCATAAGTCGAGTTTAGGATCACATCACACGATATGTATTTTTATATATCGACGAATAATTCGATCGTATGTATGAGATAATTTGTATAGGATCGGAGGTCTTTTGTTAAAAGTATACAACTTAGTTTTAGCAGTCGTCGTCTAAAACTCGAATACAATTTCCAATACATGCGTGTAGCCCCCCTATATATCTTCGTTTTCTTTGAATATTGAACCTCTGATCGAAGCTTAATTGTGTAGAAAATTTATATAGAGTTACATAATACCTTTTCATTTAATAAAGTTTCGAGAAATGTTTGTAAACCTCATTAACAATCGTGTTACATTTTTTTTTCAACAAAAAAAAAAAGTTGTATTTTTAACATAAATTCAAAAAATCATATGATTATCTGCCATCGCGACTAATAATAAGATACTGATTCAGTTGGGAATATGAGTACGTAGCCGGATAAATCAGAAGATGGTTGAATCTAATTCCAATTTTTTTGGCTTCTTGAATCTAATTCCATTTATGATATAATCATATACATTACGCGTGTATGAAAGCATAAAATTTCTTTGTATAATTATGCACGCGATTTCTTTAATACCACAAACGGCCCACATATCGAATCATGTTTTCTTATCGTCTAGGTTAATGGATATTGTTTACTTGTTTTTAAATTCTATATCTATAGAATCAAAATAAGAGGCAGAAGCAACTACAATTAAATAAGTGTAAATCTATGGCCATGGGAAAAGATTTGGTTTTGTGATTAAAAAATGATGTATTGGCTGCTTTTGCCATCATCTAAGTGGCCACTCGAATTTGTTGGAAAAGACCACTTTAGTGTTAATTATTATTATTAAACGAAAGGAGTTTTATATATTTATATTCCAACCTTTTAAACTAGAGCATATTGTGAATCTCCAGAAATTCTGAAGGTATTCAGTTTTTAATATATTTGGCATATAAGTTTGACAAAAAAAATAAAATACATGACACGTATATCTAAAGACGAAAGTTTAATGTGTATAGAGGATATATGATCTTAAGAAAACTTGTAAATGACTCTTTGAAAAAGACAAAAAATAAAATAGTCAATGACTCCGATAGGTAAAAAAAAAAATGCGATATTGCCAAATCATGTTCCCGTTTCGTCATTACACAAATTTCCAAATTGCGATTAATGTAAAGTAAATGATAAGATTCTTATACACTTCAAGCTCCTTCTCGACCGTGAAGCGTGAAATTCAACATTATATATTACAAATTTTAAAGTATATAAAGCTAAAAACCGGACCATCTTCTCAATTAGGTGGCATGTAATTATCGTAGAGTCGTAGAGAGCTTGAAGTTGAAATCGGTGAAGGCCCATTATTGGCAAATCAATGAACATTCAATAACCAATGATAATATTATTTTTAAAACAAGTCAAATTGGTTTTATTTGGGTGAACAATCTGCATTTTTTGTTGATGATTGGCTCTTTCGTAAATGTGCAAGCATTTAAAAGACCCACCCACTAATTTTTAGTATGATTATTATTAAGGAATTCTTTTTGTTTTTGTTTGTTTACTAATATATGGAGCGACGTGGAAAGCCCTAGGGCCCATCCAAAAGCTTAATAAAAGGCCCATGACATATGATTTTTCAATGTCTAAATTTCATCAAAACAAGCACACTAATTCGAGGCTTCTCCCGAGTTCTAATGTAGTTCAACTTCATACTTCATACTTCATAGACACATATTTTGTGCGACTTAAACAGTTTGAAGTTAAACTAATAGGAGAAATAACCCTTTACTAAATCACATAAAGGTAAAAAAATTAAATATTAAAAGGGGGTCATAATATGTAGTGGAGTGACAATGCAATCTTTATAAGAAAGAAAAAAATATCCCTATTGAAGAATAAAAAAAGGGACCAAAAATAAACAAAACACGTGGACCAAGACAGCGAAAAGAAACCTTTGGCTTATCTAACAATGAAGAGATGGGTTTGAGAAAATGATTGAAAGTGAAGATGAGAGTTCTTTTCCTTCGATACATGGGATCGATGTGATTTCCAAAGGCCCGCCTTCAAGTCTCACATGCTTCTGTCCTTTTAATCCTCGATTACACTCTTTTTCTGTTCCTTTCGAAAGTATTTAATTCGTAAAATATCATCAAAGCATACGAAGTGTATGGCCGGTGTACATATACTATTGAAGATATCGAAGACAAAAAGAGGGAGAGATATTTATCAATTCAATGCAATATTGGATATTCAGTTTACTTCTTACGTATAACTATAAGTTAATCGGTCGTTTATACAAACATTCATTCAATTGATAATTAGTGAAACCTAATTGTGTAATTCTCTGAAAGAATGTTTGTATAAGAGTCACCGATCAAAATTATGCTATCATAATAATATATATAACAACAAAATTTGGGGGCCAAGTCCCCGGTTCCGTTGCGATCTGCCCAGAGCCGGTGCTGCTAACAAACACTATTTATAAATCACACAACACACAAGTTACACGTACAGCAAAAACCAATGACAACTTAACATTTAATCCTTTATATCTTATATTAACATAAAAAATACAAAAATTTACATAAACTATATAGTTTTTCTTGTCTTTCTACAATAAAACATTATTTATTATTCCAAAAAAAAAACTATTTAATCAGTAACAAAAATAGATACAAAATATAAATAATTAAAAAAATTTGTATAAAATAATCAAATTATCACTTAATTTGAAACAATTTTTGTTTAAATCATCATTTAAAATCACACCACGTGAACTTTAAAACATGATACAGTACATTGTTAACCCTTTCCTAAAGAGTCTGTCACCTACTTCAGGTTTAAAACACTGATGTAGCCCAAGTCTTCTTCCTTGGATTCAAGACCAACACAATCACACACACAAAAAAAACAAAAAACAAAAAACGTGGGTAAATATATCTTCGCTTTTTAACCAACTTTTTCTTCTTAAATTCCCAAAAATGCGTTTTATTTTACATACATAGAGCACAGTCTAGTTAATTTAAGAAACAGAATTTATTTAATGGANATTTATAGAGGTTTTACTGTACTTATGCATGTGGAAGTTAACTATGCTTCTAGTACTGGATAGTGGTGAGGCCCATTAGTTTAAATGGGCTTAAGAAACTATAATCCGTTATTGACTAAGTCAATGACGTTGCCTTTATGTAACAGATCGTAAACAACTAACAAACACGTTAGATTAGAACTAATGATTTACCTGTGACTATGAGTTCGCCGGTCTATTAAATTCGATACCGCGACAAGATTTTATCCTCGATTTCAGAAGTCTAATACTAATAAAAGAAAGAATAATTGGGTGGGGTGGCAATGATTTTAACCTAGGAAAACAGCTCAACTTTATGACAAAAATCATCCATTACGTCATAATTCTTTGAGAAGTAAAATCGTCCAAAATTTGTTTGTTCTACATAATTACTACTAGTAGCTAACTACTAGTACTTTACTAGTATGATTTTTATTTTCACGATTATATGTGCGACTGATGTACGTATGATTGATTATATAGGGTACGACTATAATCTCCCCAACCTAATCATCATTAATGCACGTAGTCTTCAAAGATTTGATAAAGACTGAATTAACACCTTCTTTTGGGCTAAATAACACCGTTCACATTTTAAATTAATAATTAAGATCGTAATTCAGATTTGACATATTTGTTTAGATATCAATATCTTAAAATCCAGCGATCGAAAGATTGTAAGTAGAAAAAGTTACAAGCGAGTATTTTTTAAAAAAAATGTTACTCAACAGAAAACCTTACTTTATTGCACTAATTGTAACTTTACATATAACAGTTTATCAGAATTCACAGTTTTATCTTTTATCGACTTGACAACAAGAAAGCCAACATAGTAAAATAAAATGGTACTAAAAATCATAGAGAAAAGACAAGAAAGAAAAAGAAGTAAACCTATGCAGTAGCTTCGCGTCCTTTTCTTTCCTTTGAGCATCATTATAGGTATATATCCTTTTGGGATAGATATTAAGATAGTTTTATTAGTAAAATAAGTTAAGAGAGAAGAAGGAATCACCTTGGAAAAGAGAAGAAGAAATTTTCCTTTTCCAAAATCGCTAGCCAGTCACGTTTCGCCACGTGGCTCTAATACTCCTCCACAAAAAAGGTCTTGCAGAAGACTCTACTCTCCCCTCCCTTCTTCAGCGCACTGTTTTCATTATTTTTGGGTTCTCCACAAAAAAGGTCTTGCAGAAGACTCTACTCTCCCCTCCCTTCTTCAGCGCACTGTTTTCATTATTTTTGGGTTCTCCACAAAAAAGGTCTTGCAGAAGACTCTACTCTCCCCTCCCTTCTTCAGCGCACTGTTTTCATTATTTTTGGGTTCTCCACAAAAAAGGTCTTGCAGAAGACTCTACTCTCCCCTCCCTTCTTCAGCGCACTGTTTTCATTATTTTTGGGTTCTCCACAAAAAAGGTCTTGCAGAAGACTCTACTCTCCCCTCCCTTCTTCAGCGCACTGTTTTCATTATTTTTGGGTTTTTTATTGCTAAGACTTATTGCAACTATATGCCCGATACTCATGGTCTCAGAGCAAATCTGGACTGTTGTTATCATCATTTTTACCCTCTAAAGACACGTCGTTGATATTTTCTTGATTATCATCACACTGGACCAACCCTTGATCATCAAACAACCATTTCTCGATGAAAGACAACGAGCCTTTATCATCAGTAGTAGTAGTAGTAGTAGTAGTAGTAGTAGTAGCAGCTGCTTTCATGTCTATGTTTGGCTTGCTCTCACCTTGGAACATGCTTGTCTCCGACATCAAATTCAGCTTCTCATCAACTGATCCAGATTCTGAGTTCGACGAGAACAAGGAGTGATGATCAAGAACTCCTCCTTCACCGGTGCTAGAGCTCCGGTTGTTGGAGAGCGATGAAGTGTTGGGCCTTGAAGAAGATGAGCTTGTCCAGTTCTGGAGTAACTTAGAGATGTTCTCAGTGTTAGAGGCATAGATGGTGGCCGAATGATGATGATGATGACAACGAGGATTTGGTGATCCGGGATCGAGAGGGATTGATGAAGATGGTTGGTCAAGTGATAAGGCTTGTAATAAGGCTTGTTTGGCCATGTTGATGTCTGTTTGAAGCTTTTTCTCCCATTGGCCTTTGTTGGGAATCCTTTTGTTGTTGTTACATCTATTGTTGTTATTCGTACAAGACGACATCTCTGTCATCATATTGGTGTTGTCTTCGTTAATGATACCGTTTTGAAGCTTTATCGTCTTGAGTTTTTTTTTTAGATGAGTGTTCCAATAGTTCTTGATATCGTTGTCCGTCCTCTGAGGTAGATATGATGCTATAGCTGCCCATCTGAATATCCAATTAAATCGAGAAATCAAAGAACAAAACACTAAATAATAAATGAATGTCAATACCATCTTAATTATATTGTTACGAGATTACGGGAGATGGACAAACAGAGATATTGGAGATCAACTTGTATCATGTTAATATATAGTAACATATAAAAAGGGGAAAAAAAAAGTATATTAAAAAAAAAAAAAAAAAAAGTATATTCAAGTACCTATTACCCAAAAGAGCTTGGAGGTGGAAGATCATCTTCTCTTCAGATTGACTGAAATTTCCTCGTTTGATCCCGGGACGAAGATAATTAGTCCATCTAAGTCTACAACTCTTGCTACACCTTAGCAAACCTGAAAACACGCATGTGTAAGTATTTGGATTTTACATATGGAAGCTATTAGGAAGATATATAAATAAGAATTGAATAAGAAGAAAGAAGAAAGAAAATGAATGAAGATCAAGACCGGTGTTTGTTGGAACAGATCTCCAGTTTCCAGGGCCGTGTTGTTGGATATAAGAGACCAAGATTATATCTTCTTCGGGAGTCCATGGTCCTTTCTTCACCTCGATCTTTTCACAACAAGGTGGTCTACCCATATTACATACACAAGCACACGCTCTTGATCTTCTCCAATGTTTTTCTTCTTATTTTCTCTCCCTATAATAATATATACACACGTCAAAATAGTACTGTGTAAGCTATATAGTAGTAACTAGTAAGACTCTACGATTGGATTTTTGGTATATAGTGTTTGTGTGTGTAAGCTATATATATGGTAACTAGTAAGACTCTAAGATTGGATTTTTGGTATATAGTGTTTATTCTCTCAAGATCTCACTTCGGACTTGAAAGAGTCTTCCTCTCTTTCTTTCTTTTAATCTTTCTCTTTAGCTCTTCTTTTTGTTTTTTGTTTTTTTCACTTAAGACTTTGGATTTTGAAGAGAAAGACAAGTGTCTAAAACTTATGGGTCGTTCTTTGGATCTATATGCATTGAAATAAAGGCATTCATACACATATTTAAACCGAAACGAGCGCACTAGCGCATGAATGACAATTTTTATCTTTATTTTCAAGAATTTAATTTAGTTTTGTCTTTATCATATAAACATATGAAAAGCTTAATTTTATTTTTAATTTGACCCCTCAAAACCGTTTGAAATGCCTATGAGTTAACCGGAAAAAAAAAAATATTGATAGAAAAAAAAATGAAAATAATTCCTCTACGTACGTGGCTGCTGAACCCCAAAATAAGCCTTTGATTTAAGGGAATAGAGTCGGTCAATACAGACAGCGAAGAGCATTTACTCATTTTCCTTTGCTTGTTCAAAAGTCAGCCCTTCTCTTCTCTCTCTCTTCACTGACGTGGCAATTCTAATCAAAGGGTTGGCACTGCAATTACGAGTATTAAGTATTTACCGATTATATAGGTGAGATTTTATAAGTGTTAATTGAGAAATCACAGTCAGTCTCTTCTCCAAAAAGTCTCTTTCTCTTCTCTTTTTTCCTCTTAAATGTTTATATGCTTTAGTAGTGAATTGAAAAATTGAGTCTACAGATTCACTACAGAACATTAGACAAACTCAGGTAATTGTGATGAGACCTACGAAATACTCCTATTAATAATTAAGCCATATATATATTATACACATATAGTATATAGCACGTCTGTTTTAAATTGGCCATGCATGATAGGCCTATAGTGTTATTAATAGCTCTAAACTAGGATCTAACCCGCGGCCACCGCGGAACGATATTTTANTGTATGTATTTTCGTAATTGGTTAATATTTAAAAAATGGATTTAGATTGGTCGATATTTTCATGATTAGACGTAAGTTAGAATTGTTGTTTTTTCATATGTATGAATTAAAATAGGACATGAGTCTGATCCTTAGATTTCTGTTAGGATTTAATCCACATATATTTTTGTACATTTT